>PVKA01009735.1:5160-67303 GCA_004027165.1 Ctenomys sociabilis | reverse complement strand
TTGGAATAAGTACCTTCTTTTTTTATTTTTGTAATTGTTTTTCCTTATACATATCTGGGACAAAATTGGATTATCAATTTATCCTTGTCACTGCACGGCGACTTTGAGTGTGAGCAGATCAACTGCTAACCACGTTTAGGTGGCCCACAGGGCCCATTTTCTTGTATGAGACACACAGCTCCTCTGTCTAGATCTGAACACCAGGGGAAGGACAGGCACAAGCTGCGCAGCAAAAACAGAGATATGAATGTCACTTACCTCCTAAATGCAATCGCAGCTAACAAAAGCGTATTGGATAGAGGAACCGGGGAAAAAACACTGCAGTTAGGGTGTGCCGATCTGAAACAACGGACTCCATAGAAACCACAGGAAACGTACCCTGGACTTGGGAAGTTGGAGCATGAAGTCACAAACAGAATGCTGGAAGACAGAACAGTGGTTATTAGAAGGAAGAAGAAAACAGCTCCTGACCGGGAGGGCTCCAAGGGGAGGGATGTGCGGAGAGCCCCTCTCAGACTTTGCATGAATAAGCACAACTGGGAACTTGCCCGGTGTCCACTGGCCCCTGCCACAGTGGCTGCCTGACTTTAAAATGACCAGCTGCAGCTCAGGCTGCCTGAACCACACTCAGCGAGGAGTGGAAAGGAAGCCATTGGTCAATTCATTCAGTTGCTTGGCACGTTTTAGGCATACGTAACGATTCATTCATCAGAGGGCATTGGTACATGTGCATAATGAATCTCGACCTCCTTCTTTTCCCATTTCTCTCTTTCAACTTAACTTTCTTTTTGTCTCTGTTCTCATTTTTTTTCTTTTCCTTTCCTTCTGTCCTTTCTCTCTGCCTTCCTCTGTTCCCTTTCCAATTTGAATATATTCTTCCTATTTCACAGTATCTACTTATCTCATTTGAGGCTCATAATTAAACTGTAAAGGAACTGGAACTGTGCTACTAGGTCCCATTTTAAATCTCAAGGAGCCCAAATATATTATTACTATACTATTACTCTGCATATTAATATATACTATATATAGTATATAGTGTATATATATCATACATAATACATGCAGTTTATATAGTGTATATAGCATATAGTATATTAGCACACTAGTATATACACTATTAATATGGCAACAGTATAATATATTATATTATTATATTATGTCACATATATTATTAAGATTTTGGCATACCTTACCTAATATAAAATTAGATGTTATCAATTATAGAAAGAAAGTCTACATGGGATTCAGTATTATACTGCTCTCAGGTGTCCACTCTGGGCATCTGCTGTGCTCGCACACATCTGAGTTTCCTGACACTACTAGTTTTGAGCATTTTTTTTTTGTGTGTATGAATGTATCAGAAGTTCACAAAAAGACTGTGTGAAGAGATGTAATGTGGTGCTAATATCTGATTACTTGCTTACAATATTGGAATTGTTAAAGTAATTTGTTACTTAGAAATTTGCACAGAAGTGTCACAGTTCTCAACACTGCCTTAATAGATAGCTCTGCTACCCTGTATCCAATTATTTCCTTTGAACTTTCAATATTTTTGTTTAATTTTTATGTATTTATTTCTTTATTTATTTGTATTTTAGGACAGGGTCTACAGGACCTACAGGGTCTCACTGTGAAGATTGGACACTTAGTGATGTTCCTGTTACAGCTTCCCAAGTACTGGGATTCCAGGCACCTGCCACCATGCCCGGGCTCAAGCACTGTCTCAGTGTGCCCTGGGGGTGGATGAACTTTCAATATGTTTTAGAAGTTGGTAAAACACAAATGAACTACTGAGTGGTGTTTTATATTTGGCATTATCAGTAAGAAAAAAAAGGAATTATATACAAACAATTATAGGATTGAGTTGTAATCCCATTAAATAGGTTCTGAATTTTCTAGTCTTCTGCAACTTAATTCATTAATACATGACATGCACGTGATACACAGGACTAGCTGGCAAGTACTTTTTGCATCTGCAAGAAACAGTGAGAGGCTGGCTCCTAGTAAATATGGAGTCTTTTCTGCTAAAGGCTGAAGGGCATTTTAAACACAGACCAGAAAGTGCACACACTTATATTACTGAACAAAGACTATAAAATGAAACAGGAATGAAAGGAAAATTTTATTTCTCCTTTTTGTTTTAGTCATTATGTCGTACTTTTTTATTTCTCTGACTCTGCTTGGACATTTTCCTTCCATGTGTTAGTTCCTCTTCAATTTCATTTTATGTTTTTCTTCTTTGAAAAACAGAAATGTCTTTTACTTCACATTTTGCTTTGCTGCCTTAGGGTTTGAGCTTAAATTTGCTGCCGGAGAGCTAGCTTGGACTCTTTTCCTTACCACCTAACTATGTTCCAGGGTTTTGTCATTGTTTATTCATCCTCTTGTTTTCCTGCCCTCCTTCCCACACAGTCTTTGGTATTATTTGAAGTTCCTGAGGTTCCTAAAGTTGAGAAAAGTTTACAACACACATTACTTATCACATGTTTACAAGAATACTTTTTAGTCAACATGGACTTTCAAGGCTGGAAATCCACACAGGCAAAGTTATAGGGGACACTGATTACCTACCCTCTCCTTTGCAGTATCTGAAAAGAAATCCTTTGGTATTGAAAATGGGGCCTGTTGAAAGCTCTCTGCAACAAGGACATTCTGGTTTCCCTTATAAGATCATAGAGCAGCTTGTCCTAGCTATGGTAGTAGTCAGGTGAGCCTGGGAATTTAGGAGACTTCGTTAGAGGGAATCATGATCTCAATGGACTCCTAAATCTCTCCTCAGCAAATAAGGGTAATAGGTCTTTGTTTTGAACATTAGCAAAATATGAACTTAATCTGAGAAATGTTTGGAGATTGCTTTAAAAAATATCTGTAGCTTTCTTTATACTAAATATAATAAGACGTAATAACTGTTATTTGGAATGGCAAAGTTTTCTAGATGATGACCTAGACAGTAAACTGCATGTAGGAAACAGGGTCTTATTTGTCAAAGATAATCAGATGCATCGCTTTAAGTGAGATGCATATTTCATATCCAAAATTGAAAGAATAGAAATCAATTTGTAAGTTACCTTGACATTCTTGCTTTTTCTTCACACAGAGTAAAATCCTTGCATTCCAAGGGGAGGCGTACACATCCATTATTTGTACTCCATACTGGGAAGGTTCAGTTCATATCTTTCTATTACTGTACATCTATATTACTCAAAGTATTCTGAGTCCAGAATTCATAGTGGGAATACACTTCCCATAGAACAGAATTGAGTCCAAGATCACTATGCTTTCATAACATCATTCTTTTTTCACTAAACTTACCGAAAGCAAGCAAGAAGCAGCAAATTAGACTGTTGCCAGATACAGCATTTCACCAGAGTCAGTGCGTATTTCATAGCTAAGCAAAAATATATTAGCCTAGACTACTCTATATAGCAATTTAATATAATTACAGGGGGTTATTATTCAAATGCATATGGTTACACAGGAAGCTAGAAGTTAACAAGTAAAGCCAAGCAAATTTGAATATACAAAAGATAATGACAGAGGCCAGGGAGATGGCTCAGTGGAATAAGAACTCCCCTGGCAAGCTCAAGGGCCTGGGTTCAATCCCTGGTTCCACCAAAAAATAAAAAAATAAAAGATAATTAAGCTAGTTCCTAAGTTCTCCATATTTCAGGGGCAGAAAATAATGTTGGACTATGTGGGCTTTGCAACCACTTCAATAATTAAATTACTTATATTTATTAAGTTCTCTTATTCATGAAAGTTTTGTGTGTGGGAAAATATAAGTAATTTCTAAGTCGAAGGCTATTGCTACTTGCTGCACTGAAGCTTTATGCTCTTATTCTTGGTTTATTAAAAGAGACTTATAGACTATTTCAATACAGGCTAATTCATGGGTTGGTTTCTGTACTTCAAAGAATTCTCTGCCCTTTAAAATTAGTATTTGAACTCTTCCACTGGATAAGAATACAGTGCAAGCTTCTTACTTGGGGAATCTGAATTCATCCCAAACCAAATTCGTTTTCACGGCTAGGCTAGGACTTTATCCAACAGGAGCTCTGTTTGGAGCAGCCTCTCTGCTGTGCTGCACAAGTCCCAAGGTCAGTCCTTCTCCACAGTACTTTTCTTTTTCTCCACCAGTGTTATCTCATTCTATCCTTCAGGCTAGGGATGTGCCTCAGAGGTGCAGGGGCCTGCCTGGCAAGTGCAGATTCCTGAGTTCAACTCATGGTACCAAAAAAAAGATACATAAATCTCCTTAAGGAATATATTCTTTCATTGCACTTCCTTTCCCTTTGTGAGCCTCACTATACAATGTATTGACTCAAGTGCTGCTTTTGCGATTTGATTTAATCTTTAACTTTCAGGCTGAAAGCGATACAAATACATGGTCCTCTGAGATCAGCAGTGGCAGGCAAATGACTTGCAGGTTGTGTTTATTTTAATACAAAAGATATTAATGTATGAGATGTTTTCCTAAACTAAAACTTCAGTATTCAATTAATTGCCGTGCTGGCAACTGGAGATAAATCCATAGTGTCTGTGCTACAGGTTTGGCCCTCATATCCCACAGCTGCCATCAGCTGTCTTAGATCTTACACTTCCTGACACAGGCCCTGGCTAAGTCATCTTACATTCTCCCACTGTATCACTCAAAGAACATCTCCAACTTTTGCTTGCCATTTGACACAAACTTTCAAGATAAAACAAAAGCTGACCAACAGGATTAAGGAAATAGAAACAC
This sequence comes from Ctenomys sociabilis, assembly GCA_004027165.1. Lineage (NCBI taxonomy): Eukaryota > Metazoa > Chordata > Mammalia > Rodentia > Ctenomyidae > Ctenomys > Ctenomys sociabilis. Next base: position 62,559 of record PVKA01009735.1, on the reverse strand, counting down.
AAATTCAAACTACACTTGGATTCACAATGTTTGTTTGTTTGTTTTGGATTAAAGTTTAGAAGTGAAGGGGCCAGCCAAGTAGCTCAGAGGAGTAATGTGTCTGCAAGGAGGTTTAGGGGCCAGAGGATTCAATTGGAGGGCATGCCATTCCAACAGCAGCCCCAAGGATACGCTGAGACAGTGATTGAGACTGGGCATGGTGGCACACATCTGTAATCCCAACTCTGGAGAGGATGACTACAATTTCAAAAGCATAGTGGGACCTGTACCAAATACTTTAAAAAAAAAAACAGAAGGGAATGGCCACTTACCCAATAGAATGAGACTAAAACAATAGGCACCTTAAGTAAACAGTGGGACCACAGGACAGAAAAGGATATTTGACACAAAGCACAAAACCTCTTCAAGTACCATGCTAAAGAATTTGGGGATGGAAGTTCCTAAGGTGTCTGAAGAGGGACCTAGACAACACTGAACTTGGGTAGTGAAGGACAGTTCTGGTCGTGGGATAACAATCAAATTTTCATGAGGCAGACAGGGAGAGGTTTAAATAGTAGTAAGGGAAAGAATCATATGACAGGTGACTAGGGATTACATGTGTTCATGAAGAAAAAAAGTGTATGCCAGAGAGAAAGAAAAATAGAGACAGACAGGCAGACAGACAGACAGACAGAGACAGAGAAAGAACAGAGAATCTTTTAAAACTTCCATTTGGGAAGAAAGCAATCAAAATCTGAAGATGACTGTAAGCTGAGTTTGTGGCACACTGAAATCCTTCCAAGCCATTCCTTGGAATGACAAATACTAAGTGTTAAGGGCCAGGCATGCCTGGGAGAAACCATATCTTAAGAGTAATTCTGTAATACTACAAAGTGGATATTGATACTTGTGTACTGTTTCATTCTAATAGACAATGCAACAGTCAGAACTTCAAATGTATGTTCCTTCAAGTTGAAATAAGATGTTAGGATTTATTCTTATGGATACATATGGCAAAGTTTGTGCTCTTCATTGGCCTTCATTTATGCTGTCAGAGAATTAAAGATTTCCATGAAACTTTTTCTCTTACTCTAAGAAGTCTTTCTATATAAAATTTCCTCATGAAAAGTATTTTGGACCCCATCCTTTCTTTATTCATACATACATCCTTTTCCTATCAGTTCTAACCTAGTACTACAATTGTTTTAAATTCTTCAACAGATACAGGATGATGTTGTTTTCTTATATGGAGATTGCATTGGTGTGTACAGACAAAAAGATTTGTGCTCCAGTGCATTTTGTAGTAAATCACAAATATAGTATACTCATGTGCAGAATGTATAATTTTGAAGGTATCACTGAGAAATTTTTAATTTTCAGTGAATTGCTGTTTGTGTGGAACCTTGGAATGATATTTTGATACATTCAGGCCTGAACTCTGGATGCCTGTCTTTAAATGTCAAGTAGGGATGGATGTCTGGGTTAAGATATCTGTTATAAACCAGTGCACAAGTCAACTTTCTTATTGAAATACATTTATCTTTTATCTGAGATTCAAATATAGCGTCATAAACTGAAGAAAAGCTATGCTATATAATACCCAATATTTACTTATGATTATTTCATATATGAATAATGAGAAAAAAGAATAAATAAAGGGATGAAAAGAAAGATAAATCCCAGGATTTGTCAGCAAGAGCATATGGATTTATTCATCCCAAAGGAGTATTATTCAATTTAGTTTTGTTCCTTTTATTCATTCAGAGATAAATGAACATCAAACTGGTTTAGGAATGAAACGCAAAGTATGAAGTGCAAAAGTTGAAACTAGGATGTTGTATATGGCACATTCATAGTTTTTAATGTTTTGATATAGTCTATATTAAATAAAATTCCAATTTTTGGCATGTATATCATTGGTATCACTAAGAAATCTAGCACTTGACCTCATCTACAGACAAACAAATTAGATGTTCTTTTGAAAAGTAGAAACCAGCCTTTATTCCTTTAAAACAAATCAGTGAAAGACAGGCCACTACACAAATATTTCTAAGCAACTTTCATGGAAAATTGCTCCCCTAAATTAGTTTGTAACAGCAAAATAAAGCATCAAAAAATGGTCAATCATGATATCCCATTAAAGTAGCACGAAACACTCATGTTTATAATTTGAAGAGAATTGCAGGAGCTTTGAAAAGACTGAGGATCTTCAAAAAATGTAAAAAATATACTGTATTTTAGTGCACAATCATGCTTGTGTTCGTGTATGTGTTTTTGTATCTAAAATGTCACTTATAACAAAACAAATGTAGGTAACAAAAGTTGTTAGGCATGGTGTGATATTTCAGTTTAAATTCATAGAAATTTCCAAAAGGTAATATCTGAATTCTTTTTAATGTACTTTCTGGTGTTCCCGCAGATCTTCATAAACAATGAATGGCATAGCTCAGTGAGCGGCAAGAAGTTTCCTGTCATTAATCCTGCAACTGAGGAGGTCATCTGCCAGGTGGAAGAAGGGGATAAGGTGGGTTTCTCGACGCCAGTGCTGTGTCCGTTAGGGTCCCGTGAGCCTCACCATTCTTGAGCCCCCAAGCCCCAGGGAAAAGCCAATAGAGGCCTTGAGCACAAGACTCCTGAGACAGTCTTGGGTCATGATGGGAAATCAGGCATCACCTAACAGGAGTGACTGGTACAGTCAGGGTGTTGAAGTCATTTCTTCTCACATGGTTGTCTTTATTTTGCATTAGAATCATGTGTAATAGATTTATTATACAAACAGGTTCTAGCAGAAAGGATTAACTACAGGGATGAAAGCAGAAAGAAATCCTTTAAATAAAATAGTTTTTTAACTTCCTAGTTGAAATTTGTACAATTAATATATGATTTGAGGGCAATTTAATTATTTTACATACTTCATTGCCAAGTTATTTTATGAAAAATATATAAATTAATATTAATGAATACCTTTAAATGACAGGTTAAATAACTACTAAAACTATAGTTACATTCCAGGTAAAACAATAAGAAAACCCAAATTATTCCTACAACTCTTCTCACTGCTAAGCACTATATTAGTTTAATACTTAAAACTTTAAGAGAGATACAATTTTTTAGCTGTATTTATAAATGATGATGGAATGCTAGAGTAGGAAGGTCAAACACTTAACTCAAGATCGTATCGCTAATAAGATCTTGAAAAGTACCAGGCACCTAAACCCTCTGTTATTATGGGGTTTATATTTCTTTCAAGCCTTCTCAGATCTACAGAGATAGGATTTTTCTTTTTTTTATGTGATTAAAGAACATTGGATTTGCCTGTAACCCTTGTGTTACAAGTACAGAGGCACTGGATCTTGTAATTTGGCTAGTCAGAGTAAGCTAATATTCTGGAACTGACCCTTCAGGTAGAGAGCTAAAAGTTGCAGGCATGGAATGCTTGAGTAGAACAGAGCTCACAATGGGATCTCAGTGGTATCACAAAGAGCAGGAAGAGGAGCACAAAGGAGCTTATGGAGCAAAGCTCAGGTGTGGGTGGGAACCGGTTTCAGTGGCTTTTTAGGCTGTGTCTTAATCCTGAAAAGGGCTTCTAACACCACAGCCTGAACTCTCACACAATTGGTGGGGATAAAAGTAAAGGTCCCTAAGAATAAGTGTTTATGACAAGTGTGAAAGGAAAACTGGTCTGACAACTATTTTCTGCATCTGTGAATAAACTTAGTATGGAAATACAGGCCCTGGGAGTGGCACAGGCGTTCAGTCCTTCATTATTAGGGTTGAGGAGGAATTTGACAGCTTATGGTCATTCAGATTGTTTTCATCAACTGGGCTTGGGGGCTTTAAACAAAAAGCAAATCAAATGTCATAAGCAATTTGCTACTGCTGGCAGCAATATTTGAGCTAATGTACCGAATGATTTTCTAGTTAATTAAAACAAAAACTGTACCTCTGAAAATGTCAGTGCTGTAATACAACTGCTAGCCCAGAAACTGAAAGAAAGACAGACAGACAGACAGAAAGAAAGAAAGAAAGAAAAAAGAAACAAATAAGCAAATAATCAAAAGCAAAGCTTTAATCCTAATAGCTTTGAATCATACAAAAGTTTTGTTGTACAATGGAATTAGTTAGAATATCACTTATGCTATAAATGTCAATAAAGTTCTATAAGGGTAACATGATAAGCTTAAAAGTTAGAATGTCACCAAAGTATGGAACGTTTATGAACTGCCTATTGTAGGCCCAGGATAAAAATAAGTGGAGCTTGAAATACTGATAGCGGTACATTTTCATTGTGAAGATGATGTCACTAGAATAGCACTGTAGATCTCTAAGAACTGTATTTGAGTCCTATTTTGTTCCTACTCTGCTGGATCTCATATGCATGGGGTCCACTGATCAGTGACACAAGGTCCACGGAAATTATAGCAATCAATTGGGGCTGTAACAATGTATCCCAGTGCCTCTAAGTTCGTAGGCTCTTACCGAGAATCTGTCATCAGCAGATTAGTTCAAGGAAGATTTAGTAATAATAGAATAATATTTGAGGCCTGAAATTGTTTAGGATTTTGAAAATAAAGGACTGAGCTGGTAAAACTTTGTAGGCAAGGAGCATCACTAGCAGAAGAAGGAGCGTTACGAGGGCATCATGATGCCAAGGGGCATGAAGAGGTCCAAGAATCCCGCCCTTGGGAGAGTTTGCCATGGGACTGTAGGCAAAAAAGGAACAGTAACAAGCACTGAAAACATAAATGAGGAGCCAGACATGTAGCTCAGTGGTGTAAGTGCCTGCCTGCTATGCGCAAGGTACTGAGTTTGTTTCCTGGCATGTCCCCCAGTAGAAAGAAAGTGATAAGGCAGAATTATATGAAAAAGATCAACCTAGGGTCAAAGACAATACAAGAAGGGTAGACTATCAACAATATAGAATGCTAACACGCTTAACAAGGAGGGAATTACTGAAACTATATTGCGATATACCAGAGGTGCTAAGCTGCAGTATTTTTATTTATTTATTTATTTATTCTTTTTTTTTTTTTTTTTTTTTTTTTTTGCGGAGCCAAGGATTGAATTCAGACCCTTGCACTTGCCAGGAAAATGCTTATTCTACTGAGCCATCCCCCCGGCCTCACATAATTTTAATGTTATTTTGACTTCTAGGATTACAATAGCAATTGGGTCTATCCTAAATAGTTACAATTTAATCTTCAATACAACCCTGGGGAGGTCACCTACCTTGAATTTACAAAAAAGAAAACAGAACTTAAAAACCTGTGCCAAAAGACTTCATCTTAGAGCAGAGTAGGCCCTCTGTGTCCACATATGCCCCTTCTGCAGAATTAAACAGCCGTGGGTGGTGCTGTTGTGATGTGAATCATGAACTTATGCTTGCCAGGGATGGGTCTGTACTAAATGCATTCAGACATTTTTCTTATCGTTAATCTCTAAACAATATAGCATAACAGTTATTTACATGGCATTTATATTATAGTAGGTAAAGTAATCTAGAAATACAAGTAATCTAGAGATAATTCAGAGGATATGTAAAAATGTATGTATGTTATACTGTGTCCACTTAAATAAAAGACTTTAGCATCTGTGGATTGAGGTTATCTGTAAGATGTTCTATGGAACCGATTGTTTTGGATATAGAGGAGTAACTATTGTTCATGGTATGTAAGATAGTAGGATGATGATTTGGCTGTATGTCCCTCCCATTATACTTTGTATTTTGAAAGGGAAATCTCTTCAATACAGTATTCTGTTACTAGAAGACTAAGGAGAAGAATCCTATAAGGTGGTCTGTGTGAAATCTTTATATGGATAGGTGGATGGGTGGATGGATGAGTGGATGAATAGACAGAGAATTGACTGATATGGATGGCTGGTGCCTCAAAAATTACTTAATAAGGAGGAATTTGAATATAAAGCTGGTTTATTTCGTCCCAAAACTATAAGTACCATGATTCTATATTTAATTGGGTTGATCCCACCCAATTAAATATAGCATGCCAGAGAAAGGGAGATATAGTTGAAAAGACACATATGACAGAGTCACTGTCTGGAAGCCAGTTCCTCCTCTTCCCCTTGTGAGGACAGGACACTCTGATAGCCCGTATTTGGATCAAACCAGTGGCAGAACAAGGAGCAGAACAAATGAAGTGAAAGCTGTGTCACACAGACCTTTTTGAACACAGAGCTGCAAGTATTTCGTAAGCCACGATATTCTCGTAGTGTGCTGGCAATCTCACATTCTTTTGGTTCGCTTCTTTTCCAAAACAGCACTCCATGAGTTTAATTGGAAAAGGACAGCATTTATATCAAAAGCAATAAACAAGTATAAATACTATGATTAATTGAATGCTTAAAAATACGCACTGTATATGTATTTCTTGGCATAATAAGCAATAAAGCCATATATTTTATTCTATATGTTCATCATTCTTCTAAGCTTTACAGTGAGATACACAACTGCGATGAATTACAGTGAAAGAAAATTTGGTTGTTGTCAATGTCATGTAATTAGATCAGATATTTTTAAAAATATCTCTATAGCTCTACATTATCTTAGTTTCCTTATAAATACAAATAATTGAGAATTTACAAAGGCACAATTTTCAATTTTTAGCAGTAGTAAGTGGCAAGAGCAACACCCATTCAGTAGAAACCAAACTTTGAATTTTAAACTTCCAGCCCCGCCAAGCTTGCAACACTTAGCAGAGCAACGTTGTCTCACAGCACTATGTAGCAGCAGCAAACCAGTTTCCAGTCAGCTACACAGTCCAGCGGTGCACTGCCAGTACTACACAGCAATGAACAAAGCGAGACTCATAACATTTCACTACAACATAATTTTTAGGCCTTCTGAGCACATTCAAGGTGGGCTAGGTGAAACCAGGCCTATTGTATGCAATTTTTTACTTACAGCACTGTCAACTTGCTGATGTTTGAGGGAATAATCAGCTGGGGAGATAGCTTAGTGGATGAAGTGATTGCCTGGCAAGCACAAGGTCCTGAGTTTGAGCCCTGGTACTGAAAGAAAAAAATAAAGAAGCATCTTTATTTACACATGTCTTTTTTTATTTATTTGCACCTCAGTTCTTAGATTTGTAAGTTGGACACTTTTGAACTTAATGCAGTCTAAGGTGAGGACATATTAATTTGAAGTGCATGACTGCAGAAGGGAGGCTTGAGCATGAAAGTAGATTCGACTTAATTATGCGCACCTTCAAAAGAGCATGTACTCACCCACTCATCCTGATTCTCAATGGGAATTACTTCTTCTGTGAAAAGTTGTAACCCACTCCCCTGAGCTTTTGTCCTAATTCATGGAGCTCCACATGGCAGTCAGTTCTATGCCCAAGAGTGGGGCAAGAGCAACACTGAGACTTAATGTACGTGTAACTGATCTGTAGAGAAACAAAGTGCTATGGAAGAATGGTGATGTTCATTCTGGCATATTTTGAAGGTCATGAGAAGGATCCAGGAGGGAATGGAAACCAAAGAGAATAAGCAAAGAAGTAGCAGAGTGTGCCTGGGTTAGAAACACATGAAAAGAAGTCATGAGGCAAGGCAATCGGGGAGCAGGAAAGGAGACAAGATAGCAAAGGAGGATAAAGTCGATGCAGAGCAGGGCATCCACGGAGAGAGGGGCTTCCTGAAAATTCAGCTCATCCACTTTTGATTGTGGAGCTGGAACAACTCTCCTTTATCTCATCTCGGCCCTCGGGCTTGCCAGGGAAGTGCTTATTCCACTGAGCCATCTCCCCGGCCCCTTTGTCTCTGTTTCTTTATGTGTTAAAAGGAGAACACATTGGTCCTGTGACATTGTTGATAATCACATGAACTAACATATATAAAGTTATTAAAATAGTACTCCAAAATCGTAAGCACTTAAACGAGAGCAACTAGCAAAATTTTATTAACATCCATGTTCTAGGAAATCAGGCCAGTGTCAGTGGTGAGGAACTCATCCTTCTAAAGATTACCAAGCAAGTATCAGTCCAAACTACTGTAGTTTGTTGAGTGTAATGTTCTAGATTTTGAGGTGATAGAGACACAACATGTGCTTATGACAGCTACAGCCTGTTTACAAGAGTTATTGCCATTACATTTTCTCTTCCAATATGTTGAGTACATTGAATTGAATTCCCTGACTTACAGGCAGACGTCGACAAAGCTGTGAAGGCCGCAAGACAGGCCTTTCAGATCGGCTCTCCATGGCGGACTATGGATGCTTCAGAGAGGGGCCGCCTCCTGAATAAGCTAGCTGACTTAATAGAGAGAGATCGTGTGCTGCTGGCAGTGAGTATAAACAAACTGGGTGTGTAGGGAGAGCTTGCCAAAGCATTCACTGATTGAAGCAGCAACAAAATTGGTTTCAATGAGCATGACATGCATTCCATGGGCTGGAAGCGTAGCTCAATGTCAACGTGCCTGCCCGGCAACTGTGAGGTCCTGAGTTTGATCACCAATATCAAAAGAAACAAAAATTTCAAGCTACACTAACTCTATGAAAAAGAAAATAGACTTAATCTCTAGCACACCTAGAAGACTGTTATCCTGGAGCGTACTCTCAAGTAGTCACTTGCTCTTAGTTCTAGATGTGAACTTCTCCCATAAGTAATTGTATGGGATAAACACTGACAATTCCTCAGTGAAGCTGAATTAATGAAATTTCTTAATTTTAACAGGCCTTCAACATGGTGGCAAGCAGGGTAGTACCACACTAAGTATCTCAAACGTTCTTGACTCTGAGCTTGTATTGGAATATTTGCTTGACTGTGTTGAAGGTATCCAAAATATTTCACTAAAATAAATCTTAGTTCTCCTTACTTCCATAATTAAATTTCTGTTGTAGAAAATTCAGGAATGAGAGCCTCAGGTGGGAGAGATTGGTTGTATTTATATGGAATGCAAAAATTTAAAGTAAATGTTTTGGAGAGAGGTTCTTGTCCTTGTTTCACTATGTAGTACAGACTGGCGTACACTTGTGGTAACCCTTCTGGTTCAGCCACCAGTGTGCTGGAGCAATAGCCAGGGATACAGCTCAGCAACATAAGCACCTGCCTGGCAACAGCAACTTGTTGGGTCTGGGCATGGTGGTGCTGCCTACAATCCCAGCACTCAGAAGGCTGAGGCAGGAGGATCATTTTCAGCTCAAGACCAGCATGTGCTATAAAGTGAACTCAAGGCCAGACTGAACTTCATGGTGTGACCTGTCTCAAAAAGACAAAGAGAGGAAAGAAGATTCCACACCGTATTCACCAGTGGAATTCATGACATCATGACCAGCTCTTTGAAAGTTGGGTAGCATGGAGCACTCAGAATGGGATAAATGAGCACTCTGCTTTAGGAACGGCAATCGCCTACCATTGTACATAGACCATGAAGTATGATCCTATGTACATGTTATTATAACTCTTTTTGAATCTCTTTTATAAAGAGAAAATTAATCAATGTAATCTGAGATTCCTTCTCTGTCAAAAATTCTCAGGGGCGTTTTCAACATCCTGGCCATATATCTTCTAATTTAAAATTTTTGTGGAGTTTTAAATTTAGAAATTAATCTGTTTTTCAGACGATGGAGGCAACAAATGCTGGAAAACTATTTTCTAACGCCTATTTCGTGGATCTAGGAACCAGTATAAACACATTACGCTACTGCGCAGGCTGGGCCGACAAGATCCAGGGCCGCACCATACCTGTGGGTGAGGAGCTTGGGAGACCTCCAGAGGGGAGGGCTGAGGCCACTAGTGCACAGCTGAGCGACTTCAAATGCCTGCTCTTCAAGACGCCAGCCACAAGGAGCCAAATTATTTTCACCTGACCTTAGGCCAGCACTGCTCTAAACTAGGAAATTCTGTTGATAATTTAGAAAATGGCCTGTAAAGTAGTTTCAGCATCATAAGGTAGAAGAGAACGGTGCGGGCATTTCAGAAATGGTTTGTTGTTGTCTTTGCTTCATTTTGTTTCGTTTTGGTATTTTAGAGATTGTTCAAGGAGGATCATTGTTAAGACTGCAGTTACTAATTTGCAGCAACTATTTAAGGGGGCCAAATTGCTCATAGCCTGCCTCTGATATTAATTATTTGGGTTTCATTGCCATAGTGACATTGATACCCTTCCGTAATGTAATTGCTTAGGTCTCTGACTACTGCCCTATGGGCCAGCTATGTGATCTGAGCCTGTTTAACCTCAGTACAGGCAGACCACACTAATTAAATAAACTAATTCATTCTGATTTGTTTCAAATATCTTCAAAATGACATAAGGCTATGTTTATAGCCTGAGGTAAGAATTTGCATATATAAATGTGCATGTCTGTGCTATTTGGTGGTATATGCACTTCACAAAATAAAAATATGAAAGTTATTTTGTCTCAAAACAGCATCAGTTGGGAAATAGGGTAGAATTTTCCCCCTAGAAATATGTTAACTTTAGAAATAAAACACTTCCAGGACTGGCCCTGATGTGCACGACTAATCTAACTGGTGTGTTCACTGTGATATAAGTGAGGGGGAGTTAAAGAATGTGAATAAAGTGTGGCTCTTTAGTGCCTGTCCCGCATTGCCCTTGGACAAAGTGGTTAAAGCCTTTTAAGTACCTTTGGATCTTTAGAAAGACAGGCCATGCTGTGACAGCCAGGGCTCCTCTTGGGACTGGAGTAGAATGAAACCAAAGAGCGAAGATATCTGTGAATGTTCACATCAGATTCTGAGGCATGCTAATCAGTCAGCTGGAAACAGAAGAGAGTTGTCTTTCACATTGACCATTGTTTACAATGATCAAGAGTCCTGGGTTGTGGTTTAGTAAGCAGAGGAAAGGAACACCTTGGTGCAAGTTGATAGAACAGCTTATCCTTCCAGAACAACAGTTGTAATTTTACTATTTTTAAAATTATATTACTTTTTCAAAAGCATTAAATTACTGGTAAACTTTAAGCTTCTGAAAAAACATTTAAATATGGTTCTTCTTTTAGCCAGGTATGACCCTTCCTGCTTCCTCTTGTTTTTCCACAAAACTTTGAAGATAATAATGTAGGAAACATTCTGCTTTGTGATGAACCAAAGAATTCATTATCTTCCAAATACTTCTTCATGTTGCACTATTGCTTTTGTTTAACTCGATTTTATCGTTTTGGTCACTCTGGGATATTTGTGGAGGGCTCAAATTTCTGCTTTTTAAGTTATTTAATACATGCCATCCTTTCAGTTTCTTAAGTCCTGTTTCTATATTCTTCTTCCATCAGTTTCCAACCTTCATCTGGCAAATGTCAGGTGCATTAGTTGTGTAAAGATCAGGTGTATGGTTTGTTTTCCAGATGGAAACTTTTTCACGTACACAAGACGGGAACCTATCGGAGTGTGCGGCCAAATCCTTCCTGTAAGTTGCTCTTCTGCATACTATTTTTGAACAGAAATGTAATTTAAATTAAGCCTATTTAATTTGGTGACAATGGTTTCTCTAACACAAATAAATCACAACTTGAAGACTTATTGAAACTAGGCTTCCTAGGAGTGGATTTCTGGGATATATTTAGCACACACCCAAATCTACTTATATCCTGATGTATGTCTTAAGTGAGTTTCAGTGTGCCTACATTAAGAAAACTCAACCTCTTACTGTATGTGTTGATTTCAAAAACTGATATTCTGTACGTCTATTAAGAGGTATGCTTAACAGGTATGTGACAGAGATGACCATGGGCTCCTCTGCTTGAGCCAGCTCTTCAGGGGAATATGGCTCCTAGTTTCCATCACTGTCTTGTCGTTGATGATTCTTCCTGTTTCAAAACCACAGTGATAAAAACACATGGTACTGACATGACAACAGAAATGTGCATCAATGAAACACAATAGAGAGTTCAGACTCACACAAGGAATATGATTTTTGACAAAGGATTAAAAAATATAACTTGGAGGAAAGAGAGACTTTTACCAAGTAATCTTGGCAAAATCAACCATCCACATGCAGAGCAGATTGAGACAGAACCAGGGTTGGAATTCAGGCCCTTGTCCCTTTTTATATCTGCTCTCTTCTGTGTGTTATCTCTTCTTGCCATGACCTTACAGAGAATACACTGGATACCTTTCAGAACTGCCTCAGCCTTTACTTAACAATTACTGGGGAGGGAGGAGCTACACGATGTCAAAGTTGCATTAATGTCTGTGCCTCTGAGCAAAGCAAAGTTGGCACTGTGGAATATTGCCTTCTAGTGGAACTTCCCATTGGTCATGCTGGTGTGGAAGATAGGGCCCGCCCTCAGCTGTGGAAACACGGTGGTTATCAAACCCGCAGAGCAAACTCCCCTCACGGCTCTTCACCTGGCATCCTTAATTAAAGAGGTAAGCTTCCTGGTGAGAGGGTGCATGAGAATCCCAGGGCCCAAGCCTGGGTGGGAAACCCTTACGCGGGCTGAGGTCAGCTGTCTTCAGCTCAAAGGTGCCATCCAGCAGTGAGGCTGTCCTGAGCAGGTCGCTGGGATTTGGGGAAGTCGGTGCTCTTGAGTCTCCCTCCAAATGCAGACCGGAAGCCACCCAGAGGCTTGGAGTCAGTCACCTGGTGACTGAGTATTTTCTTGCTTTTGCCCCACTCTCGTGAACACACATTCATGATGGAATTCATATAGCGTTCTTTCCATGTCGGGACATTGCACTAGTTCCTAAATGCTAATAATGGCAGAGCAGTCTCTGAAAATTTGTTTAACTTTCAACATATTTTAGTATTAATCCCTGAAAGCTGGGGTTCACTCTGCTAATATGTTTGTTTGTAATACTGGGCCACATTTTTACTAAAACATTTTACCAGTAATGGATATTTCTATATTCACTTCTGTATTATACTTTCTTCTTCAAAAGTTCATTTTCATGAATTAACTTAATTGTGTGAATATATATTTTTTAAATCACTCATTGCACTTTGTCCTTCATATCATACCAAAACTTAGGCAATTGTTTGTCTCTAGAAATCTTCTAGTATAGGAAAGCTACACTCATGCCTTTAAAAAGTATTCTTCATGACACATTAAATATAGGCAAAAAGATGTGAAAATGAATCAGTGAGATGTGAATAATGTGCCCCTTTATCAGGCTCACAACTTTCTTGTAAAGGTGCTGACCCCTGTGGGTACACTTTCCCCTTCCAGTACATCTCTGCTTGCCTAACATTTTACTGACTAACTAAGGTCACTGTCACTGGGGGTTTGCAACTTTGCTCCTAAGCCTTCAGCAACCAACAGCCAGAATATTGAAAATGTGAAGTTGTTTAGTTTTTCATTTTTGGTGAACAGGATAAAGAACATATTACTTTCTTTTTGTGTAAACATTTTCCAAACATGTAGAGATCAAGAAGATGGATACGCTGTCTTCTTGAATTACTGTAAAGAAATTTGAGATAGCCCTCATTAGAGCAATAAGCCATTAAACTATGGATTTAAGCTGGGAAGAGTGCATAGCTTAATATTGCCAACACTGGGTTATTTTTATGTGGGTTAAGAAATGAAATAATAATAATAAATAAGGCTGCTTTGCTGAACAGCTCATGGTAGAGCTCACAAGGTTACCCTGAGGAAGCAGACTCTATCTCATATCCCTCTTTCTTCCATCATTCCCCATTGCGTTATGACAGTTTTGCTTTTCATCCTCCCAGGCAGGTATTCCCCCTGGAGTGGTGAATATTGTCCCCGGCTATGGGCCCACCGCAGGGGCAGCCATCTCTTCCCACATGGATGTTGACAAGGTGGCCTTCACAGGATCGACGGAGGTAATGCTACTCACTCAGGCAGGCCATTGGAAGACGGGCACATCTCTAATTACTCTGTGGATGTTTACATAACTATTTTAAAGCCAACACTTCCTTAGAACAGAAGTTCACTTTAATGATTTGTCCCTTACTCTAGCTTCCAATTTGTTTATACAGCATAAGCTATTATAGTTTACATGAAATGAAATATTAATTACAAACCTCAAAGGACAGAGGTGTTCTGAATGTGTTCTTTACCTTCTCTTATGAGAAATACAGCCACTGTGTCATATGATTTGCAGTTTGTAATAGAAAATATAAATTGGGTAATGTAATCTGTGTGAATGAATACAGTTGTACCCTACAGATTATGAAAATTAAGAAGAGCCTGCAAGCAGGAATCAGGGCCAAGGGTTTGATCCCAAGGCCTGCTGTGCTAACTCCCCCAACCCCCTAGGTACACAGAGTCAGCAATTGAGACTGGGCATGGTGGTGCACATCTGTAATCCCAGCTCTTAGGAGGCTGTACACAGGCCATCACTATGAGTCTGATCTAATCGTGAGAACCTGAACAGTGTGTAGACCTGTCCATAAAATACAAAAAAAGAAAAAAAGAGAGAGTGAAGTTGAGTAGCACCTCACACTGAGCTACTTATGTTGGTCTTTCTTCCCCATGTCTTCTGCAAGGGAGCCCAAAGCTTAATCTCCCTTGATGTTACCAATGGTCTCACTCAGTGTTTGCTTGCTGACTTTGGCCTGGTTGTCCAAAAACTTCTAAAAATAGTAATATTTTTTCCATGAGCTGGGCAGAAGGTGTGTGAAAGGTAGATATGGGGAGATTGAGTAGTTTTTCTATAAGCAAAAGAAATGGAAGAAATCATACTATGTGAAGCCAAAAATAGTTTTTGAGTTGTTCTCATAGGTTACGACTGTGTTAGATGTTCTACACAAGTAATGTATGCCTCTCACTGGTATACAGCCTCAAGGGCAAAGATGGAGTGAGATTTCCTCTTATCAAGCTGCTGACATAAGTGCAAGCAACACTAGGTGTAATGGGTGGTAAAATACATATAAAGTGCTGTGAAGGGATTCATGAGAAACCATATTCATCTCCAGACAGCTATTAGAACTTTCTCTGAAATTGGAGGTATGCTTACGAATTAAGGCCTGATAACTGAGAAATGAAAAGAACTTTCTGTAACATCCTGTAGTGAGCATATGGACATCCCTTTTATGTCATAACAGAAAATGCAAACAAAAACAGTTTTGTTATTCACGCCCAGTAACTATATATCCTTTATATGAGTCCTGGTACAATACCTCTTCCCTCAGTGGGGTTTAGGCCAGCAAGATGTTGGACACCAATGAGCCTAGTGTGAAATGAAGGTATATGAATTATTTCATAATTCTAGTAAGCCATTCTAATGTAGTTTTAAATTTTATTTGCATAAAAAATGAGTAGGATGCTAAATTTTACTATACTGTACTGTATTGTATTTTCTAAAGTGAGATCAGTACACATTTTTCTCTGTGTTTCATAGAGGCAAGGGTAGAAATCGTTCATTCTCCCAGTCTCTGAGAGAGGGGAAGGCCAAGCGGCCTTCAGGATGTTCAGGGCTCAGCTGAGAATACGCAGGACATGGCCATAACTGTTAACATGACTGTAATTACGTCAGGGAAGGCACCAGAAGGAAGGCATGCACTCCCCAGCCCGGGATGTGAGCTTTCCTGGGTGGGGGCCAGAGTGCACTTCTAGGTCACTCCCATCCGTCTCCCATCAGCGCAGCCCAGTCTGTCTGCTGCCCCGCCCATGCCCCCAGCATCACTGCCTGATAGACTCCGCTCAACCCCAAGCTCCTAAGCATTTCCAGACCCCTTACACACAGAAAAGAGCCCTTTAACTCAGAAGATAGAAAACTTTGGTATTAACATTGTGGTGATACCCCTCCTGGTTGTGTTTCTCAGAAATGTTAAATATTCTCTTTAAACTGGCAATTGTGCTTTACGAGTCAAGGAAAATCTCAATCACCTTAAATGAAATTTCAGGTTCCTAGCCAGCTAGATAGCTTAGCAAAGTTCCTACTTTGGCAAGCACAGGAACCAGGTTTCAATCCCTGGTCCTGCATCCTGCGCCAGCCCTGCCCCCAGGAGCTGCTGAGCCCGCCATGAAGTTCAGGCCTGTAATGTCAGCTCTGGGGAGGCTGAAAACAGGAGGATCCCTGCAAGTCTGAACTGATTAGTAAGACTGCGCTAAATACATAAATCAAAAAATGAAAATAAATAAACAAAAAATTTAGGTTCGAAATGGTCACGCTGAATAGGTTGTGAAAGAAACATAAACTATAAGAGAAATTTCAGAGTTATATAGCATAGGTTTGTTTTAGTTTAACTTTATTAATCTTCTTTTAGGGGTTTAACTTTATTTTTCTTTTAGTTTAACTTTATTTTGTTTTGAGTCCCCTGAAAGTACTTTTGCAGATTAATACTCAGTTCTATAAGGTACATCACCAGTTCACTAGCACACAATATGTTAATGCATACTTTACCTTTAATTTATTTTTATTTTATTATTACTGTGTGTGTGTGTGTGTGTGTGTGTGTGTGTGTGTGTATGTGTGTGTGTGTGTGTGTGCTTAGGACAGGCTCTACAGGGTCTCATTGAATAGACTGGACACATAGTGATCCTCTTGTTTATAGCCTTATAAGTGCTGGGATTATAGGCATGTGCCACCATGCCCAGTCTTAATTGCCATCTCAGAGCACCCCAGGGGTGGGCCCAGCATATCAGACCTAACAATCTAACTCCCTACCTCTGTGTCTGCCTAAGCAGGTGCTTTAGTCCTCTGAGCTATTTGGCCAGTTCTTTTTTTTTATTTATTTTTTTATTTTTAGGTAAAGGTCTATAGTGTGTTCAGGGTCTCACTACTAGTTTGGACTCATAGTGGTCCACCTGTTTACAGCCTCCCAAGAGCTGGGATTACAGGCGTGTGCCACTACGCCCAGTCTCAATCTCTGTCTCAGCATGCACTGGGAGCTGAGCCAGCAGTGGCGGACCTTGTTTTTGTTTATCATACATGGGAACTTTTTATTAAAATCTCACACAAGGATTTAGAAATGAAATCAAGCTAATAAAAGAAGCACAATAATGTATAAAAGGAAAGGCAAAGATCAAGGTGTCAGTAAAACTAATTAAGTCAGATTTTACACTTTCAAAAGTGAAACGCCTATAGGAAATAATCTGGATGGGGCATGATCCACAAAGAAGAAAAAGCAAACGAAAACAATTGTCTTTGTCTGAGAAGGGACAAGTGGCGCTCCAGAAGAAAACAGAACCACAATCTCCAGCTAGTCAAAGTACTACAGTAGAGCACCAAGACACCAATCTAATTTCTTTCTTCTAATACCACTCTCCCAGGGCATGTATAGGGAAGTGAAGCAAAGCAGGAGGTACAAGGAATGAAAAGAAGAGAGGGAAAATGAACAGTGGCGGGGGTTGGGAGAGGAGAATCATCAAGGGAAGAGTTAAATGAGACCACCATGATAAACTACTGAGGAGAGATACAGTGATAGGACTATTCTGGTCACCAGGGCATGGGCAATTCCTCAGCAAATTTATACAAATGTATACATTATTTAACTAATACAATCTGAAGCAAACTCGGAAAGCTTCTTCATGTAGTTCACTGGGAGACCAAGAAAAGAACAGATTATGTCTATCCAGAGTCATCAAGAAAGGATTCTAGGGGCAGGCACATAGCTCAGTGGCACAGTGTCTGCCTGGCAAGCACAAGGTCATGAGTTCAGTTCTAGAAGGAGCCAAAACCTGAGCTGAACCTCACTAAATGCATGACCTAGATGAGATCCCATTTGAGATGAATACACGAAAAGAGGAAAGAAGGGGTTCCAAGTGTGGAGAATACACCACGGGCTGAATAGGCAGCTCTATAAATGCTGCAAGAAGCAGATGAGTAACTGTAGGGTGCCTTACAGTGCATCTAATTAATCTCAAGGTGAAGCTCTGATGAAAATGAAAAGGAAATCTTGCCCGAACACATACATGACGACCACTGTCATAGGCTGTTGCCGGTGAACATTTTCTGATTTGCCTTCCTGTCTCTAGACTTGTGTGCAGGACCTTTTAGAATCTCAAGGTGGCAGTTATAGAAAAAAGTGAGTCAGTGTTTCTTTTAAATAAAATCCAATAAGGCCACAAACATCAGACAAGTGTAGAACGATAAACGTGTCTCTTGAGCACATAGTAAGGCCTCCCCTTGGCAACTCTGCATTTCAGGTTGGCAAAATAATCAAAGCAGCTGCTGGGAACAGCAACCTGAAGAGGGTCACCCTGGAGCTGGGGGGGAAGAGCCCCTGCATCGTGTTTGCGGACGCCGACCGTGAGTACAGCCGCCTCCGCGGCGCCCGCGCCTGCGTCCTTTCTGGTGTCTGACAGCGTCAGACAGGGAGCTTGAACTACACAAACACATTTGCTTCAAAATGAAAGGAACTCTGAGTGCAGAATCACTCTCAAAGCATTTTTCAGCTGTCCTTAAATTGCAACACACACATAAGTTAACCATAGACACACTTTCTTCTTGGCTTGGAATAGACTGCTATTTCTTTAGACGTACCCTGAATAATGTAAATATTTTGCATTTAGAAGTCCTACAGAACCCACGTAATTTTTTTAGGATTACATGTGTTCACTCATTGGCATGATGCTAAGCATAATAAGATACCTCATGTATGTTAGTCCAAGACCAACTGAGGAAACAACAGTTGGCATTTGGCATCTCCTTTACCCTGGGCCATACACTCATTAATTGAAATAGAAGAGAATTAAATCTGGTTAAACTGTTTCATTTTGTTCCCATCAAGGATAATTGAGCTTACATACATAAAGAATGCAATTAGGATTCGACCTTACTGCATAATGTTCTAATTCTGATTACATTATTAAATAGAATCCTTAATTAATCCTAAGCAAGAATTTAATAGCAGAAGTAGGTGATCATTCTTCTAATTCTGCTTTTTAACTTTTACATTATTGGTGTGCACAAATGGTTCATGTATTGGCTTTCATTGCTTTATGACCTTAACTGGAGTTTTTATAGTGAATCGTCTTATTAAACGTTTTACAAAAATGACAATATTCCAAATATTTGAAGTCTGTCAGTCAACTGCTTCAGATAAAACTAAATTTTTTGCACAGGTCACAAATTCACACCAAATTCTTAAATGATGAATTGAATCTTCCACATTTAGAAAACTGAATTGAAACGAAAAACTTAGTTCTTCTTGTTAAAGATCTACTAGTGAAAGACTCTAGGCACCCGGTGTTATCTAGTTAGATAAGAACTTCTAGGTATATGTGAAATAACATGGTACACTTTTTGACAGATTTGGAAAATATTTTTCTAGAACAAGATTTAAGGGAAGTGATTGTATAAGTGGATTTTGATGAGTTTTATTGTTACTATTACTCAGGTAGTTATTTTTTCAGAAAGACCAATATTTTTTATTGATCAAAATGTTTAAGAATGGCTCCAAATGAAGGCAATGGTCTCTCTAGATTTTCTTTATTTAGTTTCAACCTACCATTGAAAAGTAATATTTATAAGAATGTATTTACGAACAGAGATATTAGCACAAAATATTTGCAATGGTATTTTATCTTGAGATGAAGCATTCTTAGTTATATCCACATTATATTATATCAATAAATGCCCAGGTTGTACTATTTATTATCATTATTTTCATAGTAAATAAAGGATCACCCTTTATTTACTCAAGATTAATTTATCACATGCATTTTACTACATGAGTTATGTCAAACCTTAGCATTTTCTACATCCTCATATTGCCTCTGAGGACTGTATATACATTCTGTACTCTTTACATAATATTTCCTTTTAATGTGATTTTTTTTAGTGGACACTGCTGTGGAGTTTGCGCACATGGGCCTGTTCTTCCACCAGGGACAGTGCTGCATAGCTGCATCCAGGCTGTTTGTGGAAGAATCCATTTATGATGAATTTCTTCGGAGAAGCATTGAGCGGGCTAAGAAATATGTTCTTGGCGATCCTCTGTGCCCAGGCACAAGTCAGGGCCCTCAGGTGGGTATACAATGGAAGGAATAGAATTTCAGAGGACAGGAATTAGGTACCCTTTTTTCACTAAACAAACTCACTTCTCATTTTTGCAACTTCTATTTTCTTTCTTTCTTTCTTTCTTTCTTTCTTTCTTTCTTTCTTTCTTTCTTTCTTTCTTTCTTTCTTTCTTTCTTTCTTTCTTTCTCTCTTTCTTGTGGGACTGAACTCAGGATCTTTTATGCTTGCCAGGCAAGAGCTTATTCTACTGAGCTATCTCTCCGGCCATGAAACTTCTTATGTAGCATTACTGTACTGAATTGGTGATTTATTTATTTTTGTTTTTTTGTTAACAGAAATTCTTTTTTAGAAGTGGTCAAAGGCTAAATTAAAATATTTTAAAATTTTCCTAAATGTCCACGCATCATATTATTGACATAATTATTCTAAGCAATTGCAAAGCTTTGCAATGTGTATTTTCAACAATGAGTTGCTTAGCAGTATACTGAATATGCAGTATTAAGTCTATTCAGCAGTGAGTAAAACATGGTATTAATATCAGAAAATTAAAAGTAAATGTATTAATATCAGAAAATTAAAAGTATATATATATATATATATATATATATATATATATAATATTTGGCACATGTACTACAGGGTCTAGAGGGTCTTACTATGTGGATTGGACTCCTACTGATTCTCCTTTTTCAGCCTCCCAAGTGGTGGGATTACAGGAGCGTGCCACCACTCTCAGTCTCAACTGCTATCTCAGCATGCCCTGGGCATGGTTTGATGATTTAAAAGTCTTCTTGTCAATGGCAAAAGAAATCATTCTGTGTTTGTGCTGCTGATTTTTCTTACCTAGAAACAGTTTAAGAGCCATGTGAGATATTGAAAATTTGAGAATCTTAACAAAGAGCGTCAATTTCTTGCTTCTCTCAATGATATATCATTGCATTTTGGCCAAGTCGTCATCCATTTGGAAGTTCCTTTACATTTCTGTCTTGTGTCTCTGAGAAGGAGTTCTTGCTCATAGCTGCCACTTCACAGATAGAGACAACTAGAATAGCCTTTAATGCTCTACACAGTTCTCAGTTGCACTTGTCTTCTAGGGGCGGTACCCATGTCCACGGTGATTTTGGTTTCCAGAAATCCCAATCATTCCCTTGAAGTCCTGGTTTGCCCAACTATTCTTCTGAAACCCAGGTTTTCTTGTTTACTTAGAAACATAATCAATAAGAGTATTTCTGGATGTCTTATGAGATATCATCTTTCCCTCTTCCTTGCATGGACCTTTATTCATGATCTTGGATTTTTGGTTTTGAGTTTCCTCTCTCCTTTTCCTGTCCTGGCCTGGAGAAGTATATCCAAATAGGGTCAATTTCTCCCCACTCCCAGAGGGACCTTTGGTCATGCCTAGAGATATTTCAATTTCATTGGAATCACAGAAGGACTCAGAAAGTATGGGGGCATGGCCTGAGAAACCCATTTGCAACCAGGTGATGCCAGAGCTGCTGCCTTTACAAGCCTATTGTCAGGAGCCAGGTTCTGAAATGTAAAGTCTGCATTTTTAGAAGACAGTGGTTCCATGAGTTGCCAGTAAATGAGTCTTCTGAGGTGACTCAGGCAGTGTATGCAGGGTTTGGCTGTCACCAGGTACTCAGGTCACAAATAGTGAGGTTTTGGTATTGGTGAAAAATACTATAAAATAAGAGCCAAAAAGATTGTGATTTTTCAGTTCATAGTCCAGTTTATATATTGAAATAGGCGCAATGCATTAACTTGTAAATTTCTACTGCTAACTGGTGTTTATTCCTTCCCATGTGAATTTTGGAAACAGATTGACAAGGATCAGTATAATAAAATCCTGGAGCTCATTGAGAGTGGCAAGAAACAAGGAGCCAAGCTGGAATGTGGTGGAGGCCCCTGGGGGAACAAAGGCTACTTCATCCAGCCCACAGTTTTCTCTAACGTGACAGATGAGATGCGCATCGCCAAGGAGGAGGTACAAGGGTTCACTCTCTCTGATGCTTCACCGGCCTGTTTTCTCTGTGCGGGTGGGTACTATCTGCCCACCTAATGTTGTCAGCTCCTGAGCATCTGTCTCATGAAGTGGTACCCATTGCTTCTGCTATTGACAAAGGTCTAAGACTGGAATCAGTGATGAATTCACTGGTCCTGCCAACCAAGAGTTTCTAGCCAAAAATGCAGGCTAGGGTGCTCAACCATCTTCAGGGGTTTCCCATGTAAGTCATGGGAGAGAGCCCTAGCACTAGTGACAACAGGAATAAAGCTGGAGGCAGCACCAGAAAGACAAATCCTGGATGATTCACAACTGTGGGCAGAATCTAAGAGTCACAGAGGCAGAGAGTAGAATGGGGTCCTCAGGAGCCCTGTGGGGCAGTGAGGATGAGGATCAGAGAGAGGCTGGACACAGGACACAGAGTCCAACTCATACAGCAGGAGTAAGCTCAAGGCATCTGCAGACAGACAATGACTACAGTAGCCACATATCACCTGTGTTCACATCACCTGCATATGTAAGTGGTAGCACCTTTCCCACATAAGAGCCAGCGTACATATGAAAATAACAGTCATCTATATCACGTCATTCCTGCCACAGCCTGTGACCCCACATTCTTCAGCAGGGAGGATCCGTAGTTTTATATAAACAAAAATAAACGGTATTCATTTGATATATGTGTATATAGTTTGTGTGGGAGGTTCATGTGTGCTCACAGTAATAATAGGCTTTATTGATAAAGCTATACACCTGTAAATATATATTATTTTTAATATAATACAGTGAAAATAGGCTTTATTATGAATATTGTATATATATTTATGTAAAAGTTTAATATACTAGATACACTAGTATATACATTCTATAATACACTAGAAAATATTAAGAGAAAAGATTGTATGATGGTCGAAGAATATTTAACAGATTCATATTTATACAATTACTTATAACGTAATAGTGCACACTGAGAATTTTAATAAAGCAGAGACAGAAGCACCACCTTTGACGATGAATGTGTTGTGTTATGTACTGTGAGAAAATACTGATAGCCCCAAGGCACGACACAGTCCTTTCAGCCTTTGGTCCTCAGTGCCTATGCTATGTGCTTGATTGGGAACGTCTCATAATATCCATCAAAGCAAGAAGCAAAGCATTTAGTCAGGCTTGAACAAAGACAAAATAAATAGAAAAACAAAAATAAAAGCCAGTGCATATGGCTGATGAAACAGACTTAGTTTTTCTACATCAATTCAGGATTCAACTCAGCTGAAATATAATTTTTGAATTTACTGATAAAATCTTGTCAGAAGCTGGGCGTGGTGGCGCATGCCTGTAATCCCAGCACTAGGGAGGCTGAGGCAGGAGGATTGTTGTGAGTTCGAGACCAGCCTGAGCTACAAAGTGAGCTTAAGGCCAGCCTGAACTGCACAGTGAGACCCTGTCTCAAAAAAAGACAAAAAAAAAAAAAAAATCTTGTCAGATTGAAGCCGAAATTCTTGTGTATCTTCATTAATAACAGAGAGATTTAAGAAAAAACTTTTCTGTCAGGAGAAACATAGACTGTCATATATTTACTGAAATATAATTACTGTTCCTGTAATATGTGTAGAGTACTTAGCTTGCAGCTTCAAAGTGGGAACCTCAACCTGTGTACTATGCTGAATTAAAATTACCTAAAAGATGAGCACATTTGTTGCAAAGCCTGCCCTATTTCTAGGTTTCAATATGGTGATTCAATTTACAACCCTTAGTCTCACACACAGACTATTGAATGGCAGTCATCATGCCTGTACTTTGTAAATAAAAGGTGACAAGTCCATATCCCTGTACCATGTAAAGTCTGACCACCAGAAAAACCACTTGACACTTCTGAGTTTAGCCTCACATTTCTCCCAAAATTCTGGCAGCACTCAGAGGAGACCTCCACTGCTCAATTTCAGTTCATGTGTTACTGAAATTCTCACTTTTATTTTCAATGAAAATTGTTTCACTCCTGAGGCTGAACCTCAAAATGAGTAGAGTTGGGTTGTTTAGTAGAGTCTGACAAAGCTGATGCACAGGGGAGACTGGAATAAGCGGATTGAGATTCTTAGTTCCTGTCCTGTGGCTGTAGCTATTGCCAGTGAGCTCAGGCATAGGTTAATGTGGGTGGGGGGTGGGGGTCAGTATTCTTGCTCATAGAGACATCAACTGTTCTGCTTAGCATATGTAAGCTACATAGTAGCATCTGGCTACAGAGTACAGTCTGAATAAAAATCTATATTTTACTTAACAGACAATTATGAAGAGTTAAGAATAGGAAAATCGCTGATATTTCAATTTATGATGGGGCTATTTAAAACATGAATGTTATAATAAACAATTGCCTATTCTTTTATCCAATAGAGTAAGCATTGCTTTTTGAACTTACTGTTAAATGTAGTATGTTCCTCTTTTTAGAAGATGAAAAATCTAGGGAGAAAAGGTAACATGTTTCTAAACATTCTCAAGTTAGTGATTTGAAGCTCAATCATAAATTCTTGGAAGTTTAATTCCAACATCTAGAAATAGTGTCTTATTTATCTCTACCCTGCTTTGCTCAAAGAGAATTTAACTCATGAACATCATCTGTTTTCATCTACAATTTCTTTTTTTCTCTTCTTCTTTTTTTTTTTTTTTTTTTTTTGGTGGAACCAGGGATTGATCTCAGGCCCTTGCACTTGCCAGGGAAGCACTTATTCCACTAAGCCATCTCCCCAGCCCCTTCATCTACAATTTCTGCTCCTTTGTTTTGATTTTTACATGCACACTTGAGATGGGTAATGAAATTTTGCCCAACTCAGAATAGTGTGTGGAGAGAGAGAAAAACCTACACTCTTTTTAAAATACTTGATTTTAATTTATTACCTGATTTCATTCATTTTTCGAGTATAGATCTTCGGACCAGTGCAACAGATCATGAAGTTTAAATCTTTAGATGAAGTAATCAAGAGAGCAAACAACACCACCTATGGCTTGGCAGCAGGAATCTTTACCAAAGACCTTGACAAAGCGGTGACAGTCTCCTCCGCTCTGCAGGCGGGGACAGTGTGGTAAGTCAAATGCTTGAGAATAATTCACGTTTTTCAGTGTTAGCCATATTAACAGGATAACTTGAACTCTTCATTTAAAATTGAGAGGCCAGGGCTGACCAAATAGCTCAGCAGATTAAAGCACCTTCTTAGACAGATACAGGGGCCGGGAGTTTGATTCCCTGGCCCACCATATTGTCCCCAGCCCTGGGGCACACTGAAACAGAGATTGAGACTGGGCGGGGTGGCACACACCAGTAATACCAGCACTTGGGAGGTTGTAAACAGGATAACCAGTATGAATCTTATCTATGCAGTGAGACCCTGTACACCCTGTCCTAAATACAAAAACAAAACAAACAAAAAAATAAATTGAAAGACGTGCTAGAAAAGCAGTAAAAAATAAAAGGAGAAAACACATAACATCTCCATGAAAAAGCTCAATGTTATATTGGGAAAAGTTCAGAGGAACAATTTTCTTAATTTTTCCAGGGTTTTGAGATTACTAGCTAAAATATTTATTGATGTTTGACTTATAAAGTGTTAACTACCATGAGATAGTTTCTAGAGCTATGCAGTGGACAAAGAAAAAGGCATGAAAATTTGTTTTAGTTTTAATTAGTTTGTTGTAACCCTTAATTCCTACCTCAAATCCTCACCCTGGGGTCTTAGGTATGTCTGGATATTTAAGTCCAACTCCTGAGAAGGCCTGTTTTTAAGCAATTTATTTAACCGAGGAATGAAAAGAAATGAACTGATTATTTTGAAAAAAAATTACAATTATAAAAAATAGACTTTAGTGTTAAAATAATGTGTAAACTTTCAGAGAATTACAAAGCTACTAAATATAGGCCACAAAGAACACAGGCACAACACATTCCAGTGTCTAGCAAACCTTATTCTGCCTTTTGTGTACATTTTCCCTTTATACTTCAAGCTGCTACTTATTAAGCAGTACTCGAATGACTTCCAAAGGAACTATGCACATTCATATTTTATTTATTTTTAGGTACCGTGTCTAATTCGTATATTTTTCTGCATTATTTATAATGCTTTCTTTAAAATCCCAATGAATATGTTACATGAGAATAAGTAAAGTTCTTAAAAGAGGTCGCTGGTTTTCTGAGTTTGTTACATCATGGGCTGCACGTTCATGTCTCTATTTCTATCCCCAGGATAAACTGCTATGGTGGAGGAGGGAGTCAGGCTCCCTTTGGTGGATACAAGATGTCTGGAAATGGACGAGAAATGTAAGAAAATCTTTCTTGTTATGATAAATATTTATTTCCATAAAAAATTTTCTTTCATAAAAAATAAAAAACTTTCTTTATATAAACATTTACTTTGCAAAAAATTAATTCCTGTGGAATTAATCTGGTTTCACTATCATAGACACAACCTGCCTTTGTTCTTTCTTACAGATGCATAATGAGCTCATTAAATATTGTAGCATTCTATTAGTACAGAAAGGCAATAGTAAGAGTGGAATATAGTTTTCTAAGTTTCTGCTACTCATAAGGGACCATATTAAGTACTTTGCATTGATAAATGGATTATTGTGTACTTTTCAACTCGCTTCTTGTGTCCATAAACTTAATCTGTTCAAGAAACATTCCCAGAATGAAGGCAGGAAATAAATTGGTGATTGTAATAAGTGCATAAATATATGAGCCTTCCATTTGAATAAATTTGTGTAATAAATAAATTAGATACCTTTTCAAAAATAACTTCACTGTTAAGATGAATGGTTCTTGATTATTAAAATACTATAAATGCAAACTCTAAAATTTTAAATGATTTGAGTTAGTTTTAAAACTAATATATGAATCTGTAAATAAACTTGAGTAAAATGAATTTTATAGTTGTGACTAGATTGAGACTATTTACACATAAATGAATTTATGAACTTTTAGTTCATTTTAAAGCAAGATGTGCAGAATTTGATTATTAATATGCATCTATATGCACAAGAAATATGGCACTCTGGTTAATTTTGTTCAAACACACTTAGCAATTTTGTTTATTAAAATATTTTATACTTAATATTAAAAATTAATAAACAAGATTTGTCATATGCAGACTATCAAATCAAACAGTAAAAATTCCCATTTTCTTAACAGAATATGAAATGAGTTTCAGTTTCTAAAGGCCGTGACATAAACATCACCACCTTGAATAGCAAAACTGCAATAACCTAAATACTTTGGAGAAAGCAAAGAACTGGAGCGATGATAGAATGACCTAGCCATGTTCTCAGTATACCTTCATTACAAGCTTGCTATGGATAGGTTTGTCATAGTCTTGAACACATGACACTGCTGTCTACCTTTTATATGACTATGGTGGGAGATGTAATATATAAAAATATATAGTTCAAAATGCCCAGACAGGGTGTGAATTAACTAGTAGACTGGGTGTTCACTTAAGATAAATATGATGTAGATTAAGATATACAGAATCCAAGAAAATTGGCTTGATTATTACCAGTGCAGTGAAAATCTGCAGCCATCGTTAGAATGCTGTTGAGTCTGTAGATAGTGGTGCGTGATGAGTGGACAGAACACAGAGCAGACAGAACCAAAGCCCGACTGGTCAGAGTCCTGACGCCATCCCTGGCCATCCCCATGGCTGGTTCATGTTGTCCAGATTCTGAGTCTCTTCTCCCTCAAGTTTGATGTAAAGATGTTACTATTCCTTTCCAGATGATATGAGAATTAAATTACAACACCAGTATTGAATGGCTAGCCTTATAGAACTGACACAAACTGAAGACTCCAAAATGATTATTTTCCTTCTGTAGTTTTTTATTTATAATATTCATTTCTGGATAATTCTTTGGTAAAACTCATTAGTTTATATAAATATTTATGTTAATGATTACATTACTTTGCAGGGCTGAGCAGCATTGCTGACCCAGCTCTCTAACACATTTCTCCAAGAATGCTGATAAAATTACCTAAAAATGAAGTTCAAGCTTTTGTTTTGACAAGAATCAAAAGACAGTGATAAAATACAGCTTCAAAAGCTGAGGACACTTTAGAATGTATGTGGTGGGGTCATCGCTTTCCACCCTCACCAGTCCTGTGCCAATAGCATGTGATGCACACAGGCTCTGCTTCAGTTTATAACTTTACGGTACTGCTCTTCAGTGATAATCATTGCCGCTGCTGCTCCTATGCTCTGTATGTCTTACTTATCTGAATGTATACTACAAAATATAAAATTCTTATTGGGTTAAATTACCTTTTGAGTAGCTGGAACATTGATATCCAGGTACGAAAATGTAATACATGAAGAATTTCTATGAAAATCAGCTGAGGGTATGTAATTATTTTAAATGAAAATTTATTTTTTGAGGCAAGGCTCTCATTGTGGTTCAGCCTGGCCTGAGGGAGCCCAGGCTGCCCTCAGATTCACTGAGACCCTCCTGCCTCACATTCCTAAGTAATATGGTTGTAGGAGTGTGCAACCATCCCCAGAGAAAGAATTTTTTAAAACTTCTTCTTGCATGAGATTATGTTTGACTAGGTTCAGTGTGAATGGAAAATATTTTCCTAGATAGATAAACAAGAACATACTTGTACCATATCAAGGATTATTACATAATTGTTTCTTTTTGTCAGTGTTGTTTATGATTATTGTTTTGCTCTCTCTAGGGGTGAAGAGGGCCTCTACGAATACACAGAGATCAAGACTGTGACAATGAAGATCTCTCAGAAAAGCTCATAATCCACAGGAGTGAAGACTCTTTGCTGAACTGGCATTCCTTCCACTCACCAGTGCAGAATTTAAATATAAAATACATTTCTCTTATCTTTTAAAATATAGGATAATCATATTGCTATTAATACAATGCATTAAAAACCAGACATGCAGCTAATTGTGAAAGAAACATTTGCCTTTTGATATGTGAACCAAGGTGCAATAAAAAATGAAGTTTGGATTTGGATGCAAGATGTCTGTAGCTTCATTTGAGTGATGTGCTTTTCCAGATAGGATCCTTTAGGAATAAACATTGTATAGAGGTGGACCAATAGTTATGTAGGCATTTACCTTCAAAGGCTGCTTGAAGTACATCTTAACGTTCATATTCATGACAGAGTGGATAGTAACCATGTCGTTGGCGAAATGTCTTGAAATGCTTCCTAGACTGCCATGTCTGCTTGTCAAATGAACTATTCAACTGTAATTTGAATATAAATCTTAATTAAAATAACTTTACATTACTCATTTTGGATTATTCTTATTTATTTATAACTTTGGCTTATCACAAATTACTGTGTCCCTCAAGAGCAGTGTTTAGTTAATCATAACATTTGACAGAAAATTAAAATCAAGTGATGGAAGGAGGGGAAAGGAGAGCACAGAAATGAATTAGGATGTGTTATAAACATACAAGCAATTCCCCACAGTGAAGGGAATCATTAAGTTCTATAAACCGTTGCCAATAGAAATTCAAATTTAAATAAGCTACCTACTCATTCTCAAATGGGTAGAGACACAGATTTTTTTTTTTCCAGAGCAATTTTCAATTTTCCCTGAGATAGCTGGCATCAGTCCTTCATAAACATTTCCCAAGTTCCTGCAAAGTTCTAGGATTGGGTGTTGTGCAAAACAGGCGAAGAGTGATTGGTCCATTGTCTCCAGATGCATTAGCCTAGTGAAGAACACAGCCACAGCCCACCCTACCCTAACAAAAGAGGGTTCTGAAAGCCCTAACAGTACATTAACATGCCTCAGGGTTACCAATGACTTCTAACTCATGGAGTGAGGATGGCCTCATGAGAGAAACTTGAGTGGTCATGAAATTTATCAATGATCAACTTTTCAGTGAATGAAATGGAAAGAGGCTTTACAACATAATCTCTGTGGATATGTTTCACTTAAAAAATACAGATGTTCTATACACTATACTCTCCCCTGTACATTGGTACCATATTATAGATTCTAAGCTATCCCCTAGACTCTTTGGTTCAGTTTTAGTATACATTTCTCCCATTTGAGTTTAGCAGAGAACTTGCTTTCCCACAGCTGCCTGCCTCACTTGATAGCAGTTAACGTTAGGAAGCTGGTATCAGGAGGTGCTCTTCCTTGCAAGAGGTAGCTCCTCTTGTCCTAGGAGTAGATCTAGAGATGAAAAGAGAACAGCTTGGACAAAACGCTCTGTGTAAATGAGAACTGCACCATGCTCTCATTATAAGCTTATGGCAAAGGCCTTTGTAATCTTCTGCTGAGCTCCTTGGAGAAAGTGACTTTAGCCCAAGTAAAATCAAGAGAATGTTTACATACTAAATAAATATGCATAAATATAAAATTTCTATACATATTTTAAAATGTTCTTAGTTCAATAATTGAAAAATTTATACTTAGTGATCTCTAGCACAATTATATTCCAGATGTAGATTTTATGATTCTCATTCACAAAGTAGTTTATGATTTGATATTGGTAGATGACCTTTGGACAGTGATGCCGTGATACAGAGATAGCAGCTGTTGCCGAGTACAACAAGATCAAAAAAATGTAAGTCATCAGCCTCTTAGATTGGAAAACATTTGACCTGCAATTTAAGAGTTCCTCCACTTGGCTAGACCTATAAACTGGCAAATGTACCATTCTGTGAGAATGGAAACACAATTACCATTTTGGGAAATGGGAGAAATGTAAATCTTAGGGAAAACTAAAGTCTTTGGATGTTAAAGAAAACTATGCTAATACAGAGGAAGATCAATTCTCCCTAGAACCAGGAAGTGCCTAGATTTTTAAAAGTTATGATTAAACCCATGTGCAATTAAAAGTAAGTAGTTTGACAAATTAATATCACAGTGACATCTTACCCTCACATCTTAATGTGTAACGAAGAGGGCTGAATACTGAATAAGACAAAAGCCAAAGGCAAGTTGAAATACATACAAATGAAATTTTCATTGCATAAATAATACATCATAGGGTTTAACAGAAAATATCTGCTCTATATTAGTTTGTTTTGAGCTTCTGGACATTATTTGTGTTGCATTACTTATATGAAGTTCATATAGGCAATAATTCTTAAAACCTTAAAAACTTAGAGTGTCTTACTAGTCAGTTTATAATTTGTAGTCACAAATATGATGTCATTGTCCTCAGCTCCACATTGTGGAAAACAAATTTCATTTTTAAGAATACCAAACTAAGCAACGTAATTCACTTTCCAGGCAGTAGGAAAGGCAGGTCTGAGACACAAATTCTCAATCGGATATAGTGAGTTCTCTCTCTCTCTCACTCTCTTTCTCCTCTTTCTCCTCTCTCTCTCTCTCTCTCTCTGTCTCTCTCTGTCTCTGTCTCTCTCTGTCTCTCTCTCTCTCTCACACACACACACCTCTCTTTTCTTCCTCTTCTCCTGTTCTCTTTTTTTTTTCAGAAATATGCTAAATGGTATGATGATTTTTAGAAAAGCAACTCACAGATCTGTAAAAGTGCAAAAAACAACTCTAATAAATAATACAAGGCCAGGGAGATGGCTCAGTGGAATAAGCACTTTCCTGGCAAGTGCAAGGGCCTGAGTTCAATCACTGGGTTCACCAAAAAAAAAAAAAAAAAAAAAAAAAAGTAAAAATAAAATGCAATACCATCATTCCACAAAATCCTCAGAAGGAGACAAAAGCAAGTGTTGTTGGATAAGATCCTTTTTAAAGTTTCACAAGAAAGATTCTGTTGGGCCAACAGATAGCAGTGATTCCATTTCTGTTACCTAAAATGTGTTACCTTACACAGTAACCTTCATCTCTCCTGTCTCCTGCACGAAAGGTTTCAAAGGTTCAGATTATTTTGATTATTTTCTTTATAGTTTGTATTTTCTTTTTTATTTTGTGCTATATTACAGTATTGAAGTCCTTTTATGTAACATTTTGAGTCGTGGAATAAATTGCATAAGTTTATATCATTTTTACTCACTAAATTTGCTTTGGTGTATAAGTGCTTTAGGTACTGAAATGTTTTCAGAAAAAAAACTGTGCTTAAAGAAACAATGACAAGATTTTATTGTGTTTTTCAAACTTAAAAATCATGTATCTTTTCTTTTAGTGAAGGGTGTGGAAAAATACTCCCTCGTAAATATTGTCTGCTGCTGTCTTATCACAATTCTGTACTTTGTCATTTTGCTTCCCATCTTCATTTTATTACTACTTTTGTACAACAACTTGCCCACTTTCTGATATCCTGAAATCAATTAGTTACAATTTTCGAAGCCACGTAGATAATCTTTTTTTTTTTTTTCATCAAAGAATCATTACAGTTGTTAGAAGGATCCTGAACTTTGGAATTGAATGCATGCCAAGTTCTAGTCCTATCAGTTACTTTTGGTATAAGCATAAGTCAATTACTAAACCTTTCTCAGATGGCAAAATTGGCAAGTCATGTTGGCTCTTGATATTTGCCAACCAATCAGCATTTTATCTAATTCCAAGCATTCTTGGAGCCCAGCCTTATGAGTTCAAATTCCTGCTCAGCACGCACTGGCTTTGGGAATAGGGACAAATTTCCCCATCCTTCTAAATTCCAACATTCTTATCTGTAAAAAATAAATCAATAATGACACCTATTTCATTAAACTATTCTATTAAATGAATGTTTAGCAAACTTCCTAGAGAATAAATGCCTAATAAATATCAATGATTCACTTAATAAATGTCTTGGGACTGGTAATTATTTTGTAAAAGTAATATATATATAAATTTGCCAACCAATCAGTGCATTCTTGGAATATATATAGAAATTTGCCAACCAATCAGTATTTTATCTAATTTCAAGCATTCTTGGAATATATATATATATATATATATATATATATATATATATATATATACCAGCATTCTCCTCTGGACTCTAACTTATATCTTTTCTGCATTCTTTCCTAGTCTCTTCTTTCAAACTGTTATGCTTATCTCAGTTAAGACCCCATTATTTGCTATCCCTTCCATCTTATTTTCAAAAACATGTTCTCTACCGATAAAGGTCAAAATTCACTACCAAAGAAAGAACAGAGTTGAGACAGTATGAGCTAAAAGTTGGCTGTGATTTGAGGTTAGAAACTCAAATACACAAACCAGACTGTAAATGAGGCCAAAGAGAACCTTACTACACAGTAAAACCTGGGCTAAACAAAAAGCACAGAAAACCAATACTGCTATGCCACACATAGTTTGTTCTAATTACGTGAACTGTGATGCGCTTCACCAGAGTTTTTAGTCGCCACAATTAATCGCTAAGGGGAGAGAGGCAGGGACATGTGAATAACAATTAGAAAAGGCTAAATTCAAACAGGGTATAGGAGCTCACAGTGACCCTGATCACACATTGAGTGACAGCGCACAGGAACTGATGGGAAGGACCAGTGGACCAAGAGTTGCAGGGTTGCACATTTGGGTCCAGTGCACAGTCCTCCCACTCTAGTGTAACCAGAAAATGTCAGGGCCAGTGAGGGACCAGTGTTCTTCCAGCTCAATAACTAAATTTCACAGGGACACAGAGAAATCAAATCACATCTGAAATTTGGTTAACTTATTAGTAACAGGATCTAGTTGACGTCTTTTGCATTCCAACTCCTGGTTTCAAGCTACTGCATTTCAGTGTGTCACATGGGTGTGACACAGGGGACATTTAATTAAAATTTGATTAAATGTGTAACATACATTGTTACAGTATGCATTTTATTTATTGTATATTGTTTGCTTTGTCTTTGAAAGAAGACAACATATACAATCCCCAATTTTATGTCTTCTGTCTATGTTATTTCTTAGGGCTTATTTCTCATGCAATAAAAAAATGGAAGTCTAAATAATAGTTTACATACATCATCTCAAAACATAAATAAGTTTTAATCATTAACAAAGCTGAGTCCCCTAACAACTTAGTCACAAAAGGTAAAATAGTCATTATAATGATGTAACAGTGAGGGAAATGCCAAAAGTACAGAAGAAGCAAAAGAAACACTTAACACGAAGGCTACGTTCTGTGCAAGCACAACTGGAGATGACATATTTAGACTTTGTTTCCTTTATAGAATGGAAAAATTTTACTCTCACAACACTTAAATCTTCTAGAAGAGATGAAAAATATATACAGAATCAAGAAATAAAAGACCAAGTGCAAAATTTATCATGAGATTGTTAGCATCAAAAAGTGCATAATTATTTGGAAAGGAGAAAATATTTCTTCAGTGGAGTATTTCATGACATAGGAAGCTTTGAATTAGCCATTGACATCAACCAGGGCCTTCCTTGTGCAAATGAAGCAGGAAGATGCTCTGGCTTTATTGTGTGTTATGAGTTGGTGCCAAAGAAACAAGAAGACCCATTGAGTATAGCTTCCGAGGGCGTAATTACTGAGGTTAGTTTCTCTCTAATTGAGCCCAAAGACACAGAAACATCTCACATTTACTGAGGGCTAAAGGCAGGCTAGGGAATGTGCATAACTACTTTGGTAAACACAAACTACTCTATCAACTTCAAGCATTTACCTAACTCAAAGTTTACACAGTGCTAGCCATTAACATTCCAAGCAAGGGATGAAACAACAACAAGGCAGGCTCCAGCCAGAGAAGCTGTTATCTACAGCCTTGAATCCCAGCTTGTGGGTATTTATGAGAGAGACACAGTTCTCTTCAGGTCCTGTTTATTGCTCCTTGCTCCCCTTGGGACATTAGACTTTTGTCTCATATCTATATATCCCTGCTTTTGTTTCTATGCTGAAAAAAATTCATGAAGCATCAGGGTAAGGACTGTAGACTTTGGATCCATGGCTTGTTGCTGGACTTATCCTCGTTGCCAGGCTAAGCAGGATATAGAAACAGTACAGAGACAACATAGACAAATCATTACTAAACTCCCACTGAACCATGGAATACCATGAAAAGGATTAAGGTTTTGCAATGTCATTAGAGATGCCTTGTAACAGATCAGACAATTCTGACAATTTTGTTTTGCAAAAGTATTATCAACATGTTGCTGAAGAGACAGGATATCAGAGGTAATATTACCCCAATACAATAAATGCCTTTTTACAGTTTCACATGGGAAATGAGCTTGATTCCATGGGACTGGAGTTACACAGAATGAAGAGGTATTGAGGTATTCCAATCACATTTTAAATGAAGTTGATCGTGTAGATTAATAATTTGATCTCCTTGTTATGACTTTTCAAATTCCAGTCTATCTGATCTGGTTCCTATTCTGAGTGACTCATAGCATTTGAGGGCTCATCCAGGATCCCCTTTCCTGGGGATCAATCTGAGGAACCAGAGTGTTTGGAAACCATTGCCCCAGGGGAGACTTTCTGGCCCCTGAAAACTTACAAATTGTATCATTCGAACCTCTGAGCCATCTGTAAGTTCTTACTGGTAAGACATCTGTATCTTTATCTGTTCTGTTCAGGTGCCCATCTGGGAGTCCTAGGCAATGTTACATGTAAGGATAGCGCCTGGACTCCACTCCCTCTGAGACGGCAGATCAGAGTCTTGGATCTATTTTTGTGTGTTTCTGCCAATTGTCATTTGTGTGTCCAATAACTCTGTGTCAGTCTGCTTCTGTTTCTGTGTCTTTGTTGCCCTTATAATGTTTTCTAAATAATTTTCAGGATTTCAGACAAGGAGGCCCAGAGGACAAAGACTCCGTGTCCCCCAGAAAATGTTGAACCTTCTGTGAATTGGAATTGCCCTCTTTCCCCTAGGCTGCTTGGCCTCCAGAAGGCTCTTTTACCATTTCTCTTGCTTAGCAGGTTCAGAGAGTCATCTCTGAAACTTTGGAAACCCAGAACAGATCCTTTACATTTAAGATTGGATCATTCTTTTGTCCATGACTCTGAAATGGCTCAAGATTTGCTGTTCCGTACACTGTCCCCGGACCACTGGTCCAACCCACATGGTTGCACTGGTAGTTCCAACTGAGAAGAAATGGCTATGACCCCCCAACCATCACCCTCAGAACCCACTCGTTCTGCCTGCCACCCAGTACGCAGATAAATTCATTGTGCAGTTGTCAAAATGTTGGTCAAAATATGTTGGTAAATCTAAACTAAAACATGGAAGTGGTATAAGGTTATGATGTTTCTTTAATGGGACATTTTGTGACTGATTTGTATTTGTATGTGCTGTATTCTAACCAGTTGTTAAACATACTGATATTCCTTGCTTGACTTTAAACAATAGCAATAGAGAATGTTTAAGCCTTCTAGTGAATTTTATGTAAATTTCTAAAAAATGGGACTTTTAAATCTAGTTCATAATTAGGAAATGAGCATGAAACATGTAACTCCTTTTGACAGCTAAATGACATTAGATTGGCAATCGTTCTTGACCATTGAGAGATCTCCACTGAACTATTGTACCTTTTCCTTTGCTTTTTGCTCGCAAACTAGGAATTCTACCTGAGCTTTTCAGTAGAGCAACTTAATGAGTCACTCCTTCAGAAATTAGGCTGAGGCAGCTTGCAATAGTTTATGTTCTGCAGCAGCTGTCAGGAAAATAATTTACATCCGTGTGTTACACATTAAGAGTAAAACGAGATTTTTTTATAGCCTAAAAATTGCTCAAATTGACCTTTTTTATGCAATGGTTATGCTTCCTTCTGTAAGACTCCTGTCATCAGACCAACAGTTTTATGTTCAGATTTTGTTTGCCTTAAGAAAGTCATTCTAGTTCTAAAATGCATATGTGGGCTATAAGAGAACCAGGCAGTTCAGGTATCTAAGGCTACTGCTTCCTCGTTTTTGGAGACCTTTGGATGAGATTGCCTTAATCACAACCTCAGCCACCATTACTGAAAGTAAGGACTCCCCTAATTGCATTTTAAAAAGGTGGCTGTAATCCAAGCCCCTACAAGGTTGTACCAATCCTTAGCTGAGTTTATGAAAGCTTTTCAAGGATAATATCTTTCAAAGAAATAAAAAGACAGTTTAAGTTTAGGACCTCCAGAGTTTATGTGCCTTTTTCTCTGTTGACCTAAAAGAGATGTCAGATTTAAAAAAAATCTTTAGATGACCCTGATGTCTTTAGAGGATTTATTTAGACTTATGAACTAGATTGGAAAGATGTAATGTTAATCTAAAACCAAGCTTTAACTTCTATGAAAAGGCAAGCAACATTACAAGGTGCTATTTCGTTTGGAGATAAATGTCATATTGTTAATTTTAAACAACCAGAAGATAGACAGCCAGTCTATCATGGTTTGGCTGTAACAGGAACTACCTGCTCCCATTGGAGCCCAAGTAGTCAAACCCCTGCTGCCCTAAAGCCAGGCAGGAGATTGTAATAAAAAAATATTTTCTAGTGTGTATTCTTAAAGATCTAAAAAGAACAAAATCCAAGCCTTTAATTATTAAATTTCAACTATTTATCAGGAAAAAAGATAAACACCCCTCTGATTTCTTCAAATATTTAATAAGATACTGGTAAAGCATACTTCCTAAAATGCTAATTCAGTAGAGGGACAGATTACTCTAACAGATAAGTTCATTACTCAGTTAGCTGCAGATATTAGAAAAGAGATATAAAAGATGGCTTTTTCTCCAGACAACTCACTTGATACTTTATATGACACTAAGGAAACAATGTCCTATGATCGGAACTGGGAGAAAACCAGGGAGAAAAGAGCAAAAGAGATCAAAAACAGCTGCCTTTGTTGTGGCCTCAAAACAGACCCTAAGTCTGATTCTCTGGACTCCAAGAAGAGCTCAATGACAATGAGGTTCATCTGTTCATGAGATTCATCTGTTACTGCTGTCAGAAGCCAAGCCACTGCAAAAGGGACTGCTTTAAAAGGTCCACAAGCCATGTCCTGACTGCTAAGGCAGCCACTAGAAGTGAGACTACACTCTCAGGCAGAGGCCCCAGAGCTCAGATTCAGCTTCTCAGGTGGTCCAGTAGCACTGAAGGGCCTTGGGCCTGCCTCCTCCCTGTGGCTCTCTACCCGTCATCTCCATGGAGGGGCCCTGAGTAATCACGCCTAAAAGAAAAAAATAATCCACCATATTGCTGGACATTGGCACAGGTCTCTTTGTCATCTCCAACCCTGACCTTCCAGTCATCATCTTACTTTATCTGAAATATATTGTTCATGAACAGATAAAATCCTGTCACCATAAAAATGTTCTAGAGACACTGGCTACACAAGTGTCCAATAGCTTTGGGCCTGCCAGGCCTTGTCTTTAGGACATAAAACTCAGAGCCACAGTGTTAAAAGGATAAATCCCTCTATAGTGCTCCTTGCTTACAATGGTGACATATCCAAAATACTAAATGGGACATTGGTTTAGTCTGACTGAATGCTGTATATTTCATGATAAATTTATTAAGTTAGCCTGGTTCATTTTTGATGTAGCTGAGGTATTTTATGCTGATAGTAAACACAGATGTAACTAAGGAAAATATGCCAAACTGTACTTAAGTTATTTAAAAGCATTGACAGTAAAAATAAGATACTAATCTTGTTTTCATATGTTCTCAAAACTTAAGAGATAATTATAAGTATAGGTAGAGAGATATTACAAACTGTCAGGCTCCATAAATAAAGGAGTCTAAATGCTAGTGGGCAATGATTGCTAGCCTCAGAAAGTTTTTACATTTACCTGTTAGTTCAAATGCTTGTGCTTTGGTTATACATGCTATAATTTCTCAGAAAATTTGGTCTGTCCTAGAAGATACCAAAACCCAGTTAACCATGTGGGTGAAATCTATAACAAATATGCCATATTAAGATTCCTTTTACTTCCAAGATTTTACTATCACACATTGCGCTGTTATAAACATAGGTACACATATATCACTATGATACAATGTTTTCAGATCCTTTGGGAAAATTCCCAGTAGGGGGATAACCAGCTTGAATGGGATTTCCAGTCCAACTCTTTTGAGGAGTCTCCACACTGATCTCCACAATGGATGCACCAGTCTACATTCCCACCAGCAGTGGAGAAGTGTTCTCTTTTCCCCACAACCTCTCCAACATTTGTCATTGATTGACTTCCTTATGATAGCCATTCTTTCTGGAGTGAGATGGTATCTCAGTGTTGTTTTTATTTGCATTTCATGAACATCTAGCGATATGGAGCATTTTTTCATATATTTATTTGGTTCTTTAAATTCGTCCTCTGAGAAGTGTGTATTCATCTCAGATGCCCATTTCTGAATTGGGTCTTTAAATTTGAGGGCCCTGTTATATCTTAGTTCTTTATATATTCTAGACAGTAGACCTCTGTCTGATTGCTTATTAGTTAGGATTTTTTCAAAGTTTGTGGGTTGTCTTTTCACTCTGTTGACAATTTCTTTTGACATGCAGAAGCTCCTTAAGAAGTGTTGATCCCAGTTGTTGATTCTTTCAAGTGCTTCCTGTGTGAATATATGTTTGTTCATGAACTGTTTACCTACCCCTATGTCTTCAAGAGTTCCTCCTACTTTCTCTTCCAGGAGATTGAGTGTTTCTGTTTTAATGTTTAGATCTTTAATCCATTTTGACTTTAACTTAGTGCATGGTGATAGAGCTAGGTCAAGTTTTGGTTTTCTGCATGTAGAAAGCCATGTTTTCCAGCACCATTTGTTACAAAGGCTATCTTTCTTCCAGTGAGCTTGTGTAGCCCCTTTGTCGAAGATCAGATGGCTGAGTGTTTTTGTAGATGCCTCTGCATCTTCTAATGTATTCCACTGATCCTCAGGCCTATTTTGTTGCCAATACCATGTTCATTTTATCACAGTGGCTTTGACTCATTCACATGGATGACACAGACAAAGGATCTAAATACAGGACTACAAGACAAACCCTGAGGGGACTTCATTGACCACATAAGAACCATAAAGTACATGTGTTGGTATATAAGTTTTGCTCTATCTAGGTCTTAACCATCCAGCAGAAAAGTATAAAAATGAAGTATACATCGCTGGGCCATAATATTAAGCTGAGCTGTAAATGGCTATGGTCGACAACTTCTTTGAATAACTCACTTTTGTTGTGGAATGGTGGACTGTGTTGGATTGTGGTGTTGAGTTCAAGCACCTAAGTTAGTTGAATGACAATGGAGTGCCCACCTTTGACAGGTGTAGACAAAGGAAGGGGTATACAAAGAAAAAAATCACGATGTGTGTGTATAGACAGTACAGTTGGGATAGATAATGCTGTGCTTTTACATAATTCTATGAGAGGCAAGATTTGCACTAACGGTGGTTGGACAGGATATTATGTCGGCTTCTAGTACTACGGTCATCCACTAGGAAAATAATTATTGAATTTTTGATATAATTCAGGCATAAAAAATAAGATAAGTAAGCAGCTACACTCTTAATTTCCTGATAAGAGACATCTGCTATAATAATGTCTGTAAGTATAATATCATGTATGCTCCTTGTACGATACCAAAACATTATGAAAACAGTTTGCAATGTATTAATTTATTGAATCTGTCATGTCAAGGTGTCTTAAAACTGTCTGATTGATATTTGTACTTCAATAAAATAAAAAATAAATTAAAAAAAAATTCCTTTTACTGGAATCCACCAGATTTTTTCTATAGAAACACATATTAAAGCCTAAACTAACTAGTCACCTGATAAATCCAGCTGTTCTGAACCTTTTCTGGGTTTCCTGCCTCATTACAATGATAGTTATCTTTGTGTTCCTTGGGCAGGACTACCTGCAGGAGGACTAAAACCAAGAAGTTGTACCTTACTCAGTGGGCCCCTGATATCTGACACAAGCTATAGAAGTTAGAAGGGTTTGCAAGAATAAATTTGTCTGAGTTGAGGTGCTGTATAATAGGATACAGAATGAAATTAGAGATTAAAAAATGAGAGTGTTGACACTAACAGCCTACAGGTAAAAGAAAGGTGAGTCAAGAAACAGGAAAAAGTTATGCTTCCCTGGATCCAGACAGAGAGA
The DNA here is from genome assembly GCA_004027165.1 of Ctenomys sociabilis. Lineage (NCBI taxonomy): Eukaryota > Metazoa > Chordata > Mammalia > Rodentia > Ctenomyidae > Ctenomys > Ctenomys sociabilis. Next base: position 21,784 of record PVKA01009735.1, on the reverse strand, counting down.
AGGAACATTTGAAGCAAAAATTATCCAAAGCTGCTACAGAAGGAAAAATAATGTTCATGACGGAGTCAGAGGAAGTTTCACATTAAAGTGGTCATGGTTCTTCCCCTCTTAGCCTGAGGAAACTCATGTTAACAGCCAATATAAGAAAAAAAGACTGATAAGACTTTTAATAGATGCGCATTCAGATTTGTCAGTTACCCAGCCAGTGGCCCCACTTGTCAACATGAAAGTACTCAGTGTTTTCCATAGGTCTGGTAATTCATGTGCCCCAGTAGATATCTGCTAATGGACTTAGAAAATGTTCATGTTTAATTGTTTCTTTGGCTTTGCCTCCTCCATATTTAAAGCCATTCTGTCTACTGAAGATAAAAATGCTTGGCGTCTCCTGAGGGCCTGTAGGTAGAACCTCTGGAGAGTGTTTCTGACTGCTGGTCAACAACTGTGACCCCTTTCAGCCTGAAGTAGCCAGAGCCATCATTTCCCATACTTCCTTCATGGCAGTTCAGTTTACTTCTTCAAAGGTAAAGTATTGCAGGCAGCTGAATTACATTAAAAATATTTATGGTTAGTCAGACAGATCTAGGGCCACTAGGAGACAGAATTAAAGACAAAGTGTCTTACAGCTTGAGAGAGATGGATGCTGGCCACTATGGGCCAGATCTCCAGGGAGTTCTGCTACAGGATCCCATGCCAGGCCTCTTTACTGGAGGTTCCTGTGGCCTATCCCGCATGCCAAGCCTGTCTTTTGCAGGAGGTTCTGTTGTTGACCATCTTAAGACAATATTTTATTCCTTTTATTTCTTTTTTATGTATTTAGTAGAGGGTCTACAGGTCTCACTACACAGACCAGACTCATAGTGATCCTCCTGTTTTCAGCCTCCCAAGGGCTAGAATTATGGGCTTGCCCTACTATGCCCAGTCTGAGTCACTGTATCAGCACTCCCTGGGGACAATATTGGCACTGCAGTCCCAGAATGAAATCCTCCTTTCTACACTTGCCTAAGTAGGCACTTTAGTCTGCTGAGCTTTCTCGCTGGCCCTCCATGAAATACCTTAATGTAAAATATGAATCTTTAATTTTCCATGACTCTGACTTTGCCTCTCTACCTTCTAAGCCTCTAAATCTGGAAATAAGGAAAAAGTATAGCTGTCACTGATCAGAAAACAAGGAATGAGAGAGAGAGAGCTAGGTCCACTGGACATGGTGTCCTCTTTTTTTCTCATTATTGCACAAGATGCATGAGGAGAAGAATAATAGCAGAGATAATTATGTTCCTCTTTGGTAGAAAATTAAATGAAAGTGCTTTTTTTATCATCCACTCAACAAAATGATGAGAAGATAATAAAACGTTTAGAGGGTTGTAAGAATCAATGGATGTATGTATTTAAGCAATGCAATTAACATAAAACTAACTCTGCCCAGTGCACATAGTTTGAAGAAGCTAGCTGCGAGCTGACTATCTGCTCCATCATGTAACGTGTCTAATATTATTGCTGAATTATCATGTGCCTCTCACATATGTCATTGCCCTTGATTCTTGTAACATCTATTGCTGAGCTACAGTACTCTTGTTATAGCACTGTATATGTGAGAACTCAACTTCTAAGAGATTTGTTGATTCCTCCAAGATCACACAGGGATGGAGAGAAAGTACAAAGATGAAGCTGAAATCCAACTTTATTTGTCTGAGCTGCTAGACAGGGCCTTTTATCTCTCACTGCACTTTTATAGTCATTGCGTAGCAGACAAACATAGATGTCAAAGGACAATAGCTCAGTGGTGGGGATGGAGAAAAGGGAGGGTGCATCAAAGGAATATGCAAGGTGAGGCTTAGGAACTGGGACAGGGTTGCATTTCAAGGGAGAGCTACATGGGAAAGGAGTACGGGTAAATGATATGCACACAGCATCTGGAATGAAGACCCCATGATAGCACTCCTGAAGTTATGTCCTGTTTGTATGTGATCAGTTTGCCTTTTAAAAGTTCATGGCTCATCTTCCTAATGTTGTCTTCCTTATCATTCTTAGCACTGAGCCCAAGGTAGTGCAGGGTGGCGTCAGACGATTCAAGAATGGAAGGAGTAGGTTGGTGAGTGCAGGTTGTACATCACTCAAAGTGCTCTGTTCAGGGCTGGAATCTGCATCCCAAATTGCATTCTATTGGATAGATGCACAGAGGCATCAAGGGAACATGCCTATGGAGATGAATGTGGAAGATGATAGAAATTTTTGGATATTTCATCCAAACAAATATTCGAAGAAAAGTGATTATTGTGAAAGAGCTGAAAGGCCTCCCCAGAACAGGACTCATAGCACTGAGACTCTGACAGGCCAACTATGCCTATCAATGGACTTCCACTTATGACGGACTCTAAGAGATTGGTCATATCCAGTTCTCAAGCAACCAAGGCTGGGGACCGATGAAACATTTAGCAACGATGTTTAAAATAATTGATATTTCAAACGCCATAAAACAGAAAGTCATTCCTAATTATATTGACACTGAGAATTCTTAGTTTTTAAAGTATCCTGTATTCTTCACCTGCTAGAACAAGTGGAAAATGACTGCACAGAGGGTATTAAAGGACTGGAAGTTATTCTTTTTCACATTTTCAACTCTTATTTCTTCCTTAAAATTGAAATGTGTTCTGCAGGGGAAGAAAACTAGGAATGAATTACCTGCAGGCAGATGGTGCCATTTGAAGAAAGGGGAGCTTTGCTGTACTTCTAACTGTCCGATCTAATCTACTATGATGTACTTTAAAAGAAAAGCCATACAAGTAGGTGGGACATGATTATTTCCAGAAGGTAAAAAGGTAGTGTTGAAATTATGTTTCTATCATCCCCTTAATTTCAATTAACTTTCCAGAGCTCCTTGGTCCTGACAAGTCATTTGGCATACTTTTAAGGAAGAAATTGACATAAAAAAAAAACCTATGAATTCAAATTTCTGATTCAATCAGCACACATAACCTTTCTGTGCCAACCCTGAGGATAAATGGGAAAGGATTTAATATGCATTTTAGCCCAGAGCCATCATTATACAGACACTGAGGCTTCAAGTGGTTAAGTGAGACAACATTGTTCATTTGTGGACTGAGACTTTTCTAGGCAATACACCATCCATCACTTTTTGAAGCTTAAAACATGTGCAGCTTCAGATTGTAAGTGACCTGAACAGTTCATGTGTGCATGGTATAGATGGTTGTTCTGTTTTGACTGTAGGCTGAGTGTGTTCCTTCAGAGCCAGCTTTTTCTCCATTCTCCCTCTATATAGATTCGGAAAGTTGGAACCCTCCTCCCACTTCAAAGAAATCTGGTACCCAGGTTAGGCCAGTCAGTGTTCTTAGCTCAGATATCTTTGCATTCAACCAATTGTGGATCAAGAACACTCAGAAAAATAATGTCATTTATTCTGAACATGGGCAGATATTTTCCTTATCATTGTTACCTAAACAACATGGTGTGACAATTATTTCAATGTCATTACATTGCATTAAATTTCCTAAGTCATCTAGACATGATCTTAGGTTTGGGCTAGGTTCAATGCAAACACCACTTCATTTTATAGAAGGGACTTGAGGACCTGAGGGATGACTGTGTCCCTCACCATCTTCATTTTCCATATTCCATACATGATTTCAAAACTTAAGGAGCATGTGTGAACATATGAACATATGTAAGGCTACTGAACTCTCCACTTGAAAGTGGCTCAAACAGTACACTTTATGGTATACTGCAACTGCAATTATTTTAAAAAGATAGGGAGCAAGGATGCCTTCGCTACTGGATGAACTGCAGTTCAGGGCAGGGGCTGCCATACCTCTGTTTCGATATCTTACCCCCTCTCTCTCACATCTGTAGCAGCATCTGGCCTCGCTTCGCATTTGCCATTTTGTGCTCTTTCTCCAGCTGCATGTGAACTTGCGTATATCACTGCTCAGAGGATGTCTCTGCCTGTACCAGCTCTTTCTCAGGATAACCAGCTCCTCATTCTTGAGGTCCCACCCAAAAGCCTACTAAGGGGCAAGATTTATCCCCCCAGTGTGCAGAATATGCCAAACCATAATTATTTTCTCCTGCTTAATAAAGATAAACCAGACTTGAATCCTCAAAAACTGTACTTTTTGTTTTCTAAAGATCCAGTCAGCTTATCTATAGCCTAGTACAATAACATGTCCTTCTTATACCCTGTTTTATAATCACTGCCTCTGCAAAATCCTTGTCCCCCTTTGCCAGACTTCTCAGGGAAGAACATCCTAACCTTCTACCACACTGAGGCCAGGCTGAAGTGAACACTTATTGTCCTAGGAAGGCCAGTAGTATGCCACTATGACAAAATAAATAAATAAATACATACATACATACACGCATACTTTGAGAATTAACAGGCCTTGTTATCTTCAAGTGACAGTTGTATTTAATGAAAGAAATTTTCTTCTTCCCCTGCCTGAAAATTTCAATACATCTAATAACTTCACAGTCAAAGAATAAAACTTTCCATACACTATTTTTTTTAAAAATTATTTTATTGGGAAAAGATCTTGCTACACATCCCAGACTCGTAGTGATCCTCCTGTTTTAGTCCTCCCCAGCACTGGGATTACAGGCATGTGCCATTGTGCTTAGTTATGGTGGCTGGCATTGTGTGTCCAGGGTTTTAGGGCCAGCAAGGCACGAAATACCTGGGGATGAACCCGGGCCCTTGTGTTTCTCAGGCAGGGAACTTACATCACCAGTAACTTACACTCTTCAGCCCCTCCATACACTTGTGAAGATATAACTGAGTATTTAGAATGTCATGTTCCATTTTTATGTGCAGACCTATTTTGTCTTCAAAAGTATGTGTTCTCCTCTCACATATCAGATGAGAAATTAGTTTGTAAAAATGAAAAACCATTGTTTTGTTCATGTGTGTCTCTGCTCCCACTTAGACTTTACCTGTTTCTCTATGATGGCTAAACTGTTCTGGTTGTGTTTTAGGGTCAAATCTGAGATGCATGTAGTGTCAGGTGGAAGGAATGGGGGGAAAATGGTGGTGAAATGTTCTTCCTCAACTGCACAGCTGGGGTCTGTGCTGGCCCTTGCTTATGCTCCCTTGACATGTCCATTGGTTCTTCAGTGATCTCCAAAGCTGAGATTTTCATACATTGGTAGCCTCAAACAAATGAATATGTCTTTAGTAGATCTGGGATGTTAATTCTTCCAAAACTATAAAGGGTCTGTAACTAAATCTTTGTGTTTGACAGATTTCAGGATGATGACCCTGAGAGCTCTCTTATATGGATTTCCCACGCACAGTCTGTTATGGGCTGCTTTGTGTTGCTTCAGAATTCATATTCAAAGGAGACAAGGACTTGGCAGAAGTGATTGAGATAAAATGAGGTCATAGAGGTAAATATTTATTTACTATAGCTGATCCCTAGAAGAAAAGAGTAGAATAATAACCCTGAGCACACAGAAGACTGACCATGAGAGATCATGCCAGCAGGTGCCCGTCTGCAAGCCCTGGAAGTCTGTGATGAACCCAGACTTCTGTGAATGGTGACACCTGTTCATTGATCTGTAGCTCCAGAACCACGAGAAACACACCTCTGTTGTTTATGTTACTTGGGTCTCAGTACTTGTGCTACCATAGACCCCAGAAACAGGAATGGCCCCCAGGACGCAGGCATGCACGGGCCTCAGTGTCACAGGCTGGTAGTCAACGCCAAGCCAGCAGCCATCTTGCTCCATTTTTACCTCTTGGGAAGCTGATCAACTTTTCTCTCAGCCCCACATTTCTGGGGAGAGAATCAGGTGCTGGTCCTTGCAGAGGCTCCATCAGGATCCCAGAGCAATGCTCTGCAGTTTTTCTACCCACACAGACATCACGAGGATCATTTCCTTCAAAGAAATGTTTCTAAGTTGTCTTTAAAAATCACCTAAGCTAAGCTTTCTAATAACAGCGAGCACTTTCCATCATCGCATATTTTGCCGTTAGTGAACATTTTCAAATTCCACATGTGATTCAACATATCCTTTGTAAGGAAATCAGTATCAAACATCAGGATTTCAGCTGAAACTCTGACTTAATTCCTATACCTAGTAGAGCACACCTTGGCACACACCAGGTGAATAAATTCACCTCAGAGCCTGCCTTCTTGTACTTACTTCCTTATCTCTAAATTGTCAATTGAACTGAATTGAATCTTTTGGTAAGCAGCTCTTTTTATGTGTTTTACGGTGAGGTATTTTGGTCTCTTTGTCCTCCCATACCACTGGCCACTGGCTGTCCTGGTCACAGGGGCTGTGGTGCTGGCTGTGAGAGTGTGGGCCTGGAGGTGTCATTGAACAGTGATCCAGACAGAAACATCCACAAGGTGCAGGGCAAACTTAGCTTAGGAGCTGAGGTGAGACTGAGTAGTCTGATGTAGCACAAATGATATCAGTCAAAGGGCTTTGAGCTTGGGGTCTTGTGGATGGCACACAAGAGTGAGTTATGAGACTTCATGTAGCTTCACGAAAATCTAGTAGGAATTCATTTCCTGAAAGCATTTTCACCATGATTTTCAATGTTTTAGTATACAATTTTGTATACATCTCTTATCTACCAGTGAGTATTATAACTGAAGAAATTCGCTTTGGTGATCTGGCCTCAGTTGCTTTCAACAAAAGCAAAGGAAGGTGAGTTTCCATGTCATTTCATAATTTTAAATCAAAGATGTCAAATGTTTTATATATTTAATGTAATACCAAAATTTATATAAACTAGCATTGGCATGAATTTTCTCAATGAATCCCATCACACTTTGAAAAACATTAATTTTGTTCCCATTTTATAGATGAGAAAAGCATTGAAAGGCTTAACGGTGTAATATAAAGTCAACAAACTATAACAGAATTAGGTTGGCCTAATTCAGATTAATATTTTAAGGATGATATTAAATTCCCTTTTCTTTATGCATTCTTCTTCTCTTAGGGTTTACCTCATGAACATTCCCTGATCTTTATGAACTAGACTAGATGGGTTCTAACACATTACAATCATAGCTAAATTTCCAAGTTCCACTGGCTTTGCACAACAAAAGTTTGTAACACTGACATAAAATCTCAGAGGTGTCCAGCGGCCTTCCTGTATCTTATAGCCATGCCCTCAGCAGTGTGTAACCTCCAGTGTAGGTTCGTCAAAGAGAGCAGTGGGTGGTGGGAGATGATTAAGACATGTGGTAGACTTGCTCTTCTTACGACAACCATGTTAGCAGAAATATAGAATGTATGCAGCCCAGTTTACAGAAATGCTATCAACTTTGTAGCCTTTGCTACAGCTATAGGAAAATTAATTTTATTTCAAAGACAGAAAGAAAGAGAACATTTTGTTAAAAACTATGTAACTCAAGTATTTTTCAATTTTTCCCATCACTACAGCTACCATATCTCATAAAACCCTGATGAAATGATCAAGAGTTTTTAAGGAAAACTCCCTTGGTGATTCAAAATTCTTACTGTGTTCATTCCTTCTTGAATGCTTGTGCCAAAGAACACATACAATTCACTCAAGTTATTTGTTTCTGCCTCTTCCAAGCCAAGCATAACAAAGAAATCTGTGAGTAATCATGCCTGGCATCTACACATCAAAATGATAAGATTCCATAAAATTCTCCAAAGCAGTCTGGGAAATTTGTATCAGTCTAACTGGACAATAACTGCAAAAATATAATAATAACTGCAAAAGCATATATATATATATATATATATATATATATATATATATATATATATATAGTTGAGTAAGGTATTAGAAAATTACATTACTGGAATATACAGGAAAAGAGCAAAAAGTACTCTGAAAATGATTTGCCCATATTAATTGTGACATTGCTATTGGGAACCCTATCACCTTACCTTTCAAAACTTAGTTTTTATCCCCTAGTGAATTACAACTATGCTTATAGAGAAAGACATGTTCTGGGTATTATGTGTTCATGTTTAGGGGTGTGTGTGTGTGTGTGTGTGTTTGTTTATAGGTAGGTATGTATTCTGCACAATTTCTAATCATTCTGAAAAAGACATAAGTAAAGAGTCTTATACATGGGCCAGGAAGACGGCTCAGTGGAATAAGTGCTTCCCTGACAAGCACAAGGGCCTGAGTTCAATCCCTGGTTCTGCAAAAAAAAAAAAAAAAAAAAAAAAAAAAAGTGAAGAGTCTTATACAGTGTCAGTAGCTAAAGTAGAAGTTATTCTTTGAAGTACAAAAACTAAGGAAGTTGTGAAGTGACGTTCTAATCCTCCTTGAAATGACCTCAAAGGGAGTGCTGGTCACCAGATTTCAAGGAGTGCACATAAAACCTTGTGAAGTACCTCTTACAACACACACACACACACACACACACACACACACACACACACACAACTTGTGGTGCTGTATCTGAATCAGCCAGTATAGCAGTAAATTAAGCTAAGAGAATGAGGGACAAGAGTTTGACGCTTTCTCTCTTTTCATCCAAGCCCTGAACAGGAGCAGGTGCTCACTAAAGATGTAGTGCATTCCCCTGCCCTTGGGTCCTTTCCCCCCAGTAGCTGATCCACCTCTTTATTCATTCATGGGTTTGTTTATTCACTCAGGGTTTAACTTAATTTCTTTCCTCCCATTATTTTCTCTACGTTTGATTGTTCTTCTTGTTGTCTCCTCCCTAGTCAAACAGTCATTCCCAGATACATTAAAAGAGGCTTGTTTCCCAGCCCTTTAAGGAATGCAAACCTCCAAGCCACACCACAACACCCTGTGCTCCAGGATCCCTGTGAGTTTGTACTAGGACAACAAATGAAGGCAGCTGAGAATATAACACTTCAATGCACTTTCTTGTGAAAACTTTGTTTTTATTTCAAATGAAACCTTAAAGATGGGAAACTAGGCTTGAGTTCAAATTCTTGTCCCACCCATTCTCACTGTGTGATCTTGTTGAAGGCTAGTCCTATGTTGTCACTTTGTTGTGTGGGAAAAGAGGGTCCCTAACCCTGTAGTTTAAAAGGTCCTACAAGAATCTATAAAACATGTATGAAACATGGAAAGTTCATGTCGTCACCGCCAAGGCCTTGCTGATCATAGGTACAAATGTTGATGAAGTCCTGGAAAACATAAAGATATCCATAAATACACAAAATTTTGAGTGGAGGTAAGAGCTAGGAAGATACAGAAAGCAGAATAACTAAGAGAAGCTGTGAACTCATTGGAGTACCCTTGAAATGCAGGAGAAGAAAGTCTTCTTTTCCTTCTTCTTATTTTTGTTTCATTCACTGAGACCCTGTAAACCAAGATAGATTATTTCAAGGATAATGATATTAGGAAATGGGAACTAAGGTGCTCAGTTAAACCTCAGTGTCTTTTGTAGATGTGATAAAAAAGAAGAGTTGAAACAAAAGAGACAGGATGAGAGAAAGAGGAGCTGAATGCAATTATGATGTCCCTTGGGAGAAAGAGTGTCCTTCCCTTTGAGTATAAGAAAGGCATCTACCATATGAGGATCTGGTGCCCAGTATCACATGAGAAGGGTAAGGGAACCAAGCGCAGGGAAACCTAGAGAACAGCCCTGCAGTGGTTCTTGCTTGCTTTTCTTCTTCACACATCATTTGATTTGCCAAGGTGCCAAATATTTTCATATGAGTTATGTAGGGCAAAGAAATAGAGGGATGGATAATAACTCAATTCTGTGAATACCCTTAAAACGTAACTAAGTACATTAGCAGTCACCTTATTTACTGTTAGGTATTTCAGCACAGTAAAGAGACAGGAGAAATTAAGGAGGCCTTTATTGACTCTGGGGACACAGAGAAAATTCAAGGGAGGTGGGTGATCCTCTGACAAAGGAAGGTTTGGGACTTTATGAACTTTTACTGGGGGTAGGGGTGGAGATTGAGGGTCAATTTCAATGACACAAAAGGAGTTTATCAGAGTTTCCCCTGTGTGCATGGGAAAGGTGTCCATTACTGGGATAGGGAAGGAGGAAGTGGTCATTAGGAAGATAAGCTGCTGTTTTGGGGATTCAGCCACGTTGAATCAGGGCTACGATGATTTAGCAGTTTGTACTCTGGGCACAATGAATCATTCACCACTAAGGTCACATTCTTAAGTTTTGGGACTAGTATTTCAAGACCTGAACTTGGGAGGGAGCATAAGTCAAATTGATTTTTACAGTCTGTACTTACAACATGGAGCAGTGAGTCCTGTGAACAGAGGAGAGCTTCTTGTCTGAGACTTGACACAGTTGGGAGAGGAGTAAGGGCAGGCAGCACAGCACAGGTGACCCCAAGCTGAGCCTGAAGGCACAGTCAGTAGATCTGCTGCCACCAATGCCCTAACCTCTATTTGGTTTCTTTGGCTCTCCATAAATCTATTCAAAATCTCCTATATCTGAAGCTTAACGTAATCCAAATTCAGTTCCAGATTCCTGCCTTCACTTCCACATGTTTGCCTCACAATACTCTCTCTCTCTCTCTCTCTCTCTCTCTCTCTCTCTCTCTCTCTTTGCGGAACCAGGGATTGGTCTCAGGCCCTTGCACTCACCGGGGAAGCACTTATTCCACTGAGCCATCTCCACAGCAGTCCCCTTTCTCTTTTGGTTCAGATTTCCAATAGAGCGTCTGCTTTCTATCTACCTCTAAATTACATTCAGTCACAGACTTTGTTCTGTTCTACTATTTCTTTGTTGGTATTTTTGGCTAATTGATCTATCTCCTTTTAACAACAGGACATTAAGCTACCCTATTATAATTGTGTTGTTGCTATTAGGCTTTTCAGGCCTATTAATATTTGTCTGATATAGTTGGAAGTTGTCCTATTTGCTGCATATAAATTAAGATTGTTGGGCCAGCCAGATAGCTCAGTGGATTAAAGCACCTGCTTAGACAGATGCAGGGGTCAGGGGTTTGATCCCCAGTGTGCTGTGCCAGCCCTGCCTCCAAGGCACACTGAGACTATGACTGAGACTGGGCATGGTGGCATGCACCTGTACTCCCAGCGCTTGGGAGGATGAAACACAGCAAGAATCACTTCAAGTCCTATCTGTGTAGTGAGACCCTATAGACCTTGCACTAAATACATTAAAGAAAATAAAGTTATCTTTTGCTCCTGAAGTTTTCATTAACAAATATGTAGTGTCCTTCTTTATCTCTTCTGATCATTCTTGATTTGAAGTTCACATTGTCTGCAAAGAATATTGCTACTTTTGCTTTTTTCTGAGTTCCTACTGCACAGGGTGTTATTTTTTTCTCTTCTTGGACTATCAGTCTGAATATCTTTTCGGACAGAATGTGTTTCTTTTATGCATCCTATTGTTGTATCTTGTTTGATCTATTCTGCCAATGTATTTGTTTTTATTGGTAAATTGAGTCCATTTACATTAATAGATATAATGGATAGTTATTGGCTTATCTTTGTCAATTATTTTCTTGGTATTTGCTCATTGCTTTCCTCCTCTGTTGATTACCTGGAGGAACCCAGGTGTCTCCCCACTACACACCAAGGGACCAGGCCACTGGTGATTTCTTTCTGATGTTGTTCTTGAAATTGTAGTCATTTGTATCATTGCTTGAACATCTTTTAGTACTCTTTGTAGTGTTGGCTTGGTAGTCATGAGTCCTTCATTTATTGTCAAGAAAATATTTTATTTCAATCTTAATTTTTTAATATGTTAATTATTGTAACTGTCCTACTAACCTGTTTTGAAACTGTTCGTTGCTACTTTCTTTCTTTCTTTCTTTCTTTCTTTCTTTCTTTCTTTCTTTCTTTCTTTCTTTCTTTCTTTTCTTTTCTTTTTTTTTTTTTTTTTGTGGTACCAGGTCAAACTCAAGACTTCGTGCTTTTTAGGCAAACACTTATTCCACTGAGCTATCTGGATCCAAAATCTTTCCCCTTGGTATAATGGACTTACGCTGTAGAAGGATGTTGCATAAACTGGAAAAGAACTAGAATTGAAGCTGGAGGACAAAGGATGATCTTGTGAGGTCTGTAAATCCTCGAAGTGATTAGACAAAAAAGAATGAAAGAGTACTCAAGGAACTATCTGCACTTGATCTCTGGCTTTCAGAGATGTAATTGGAACAAGGAAAAAATTGAGGAAAAAGAAAAAAACTAAAAGGAAAAGGAAGTAAGATACAAAGGAAATAATAAATATTTCATTTATCTTTATAAACGAAATTATAATTTAAAAAGGGTTGGCCCACCGACTATTCTCTATCCTTTCCATCTTTGTTCTTAAGCACAGTGCTGACTCTCCTAACTTACTGCCTGTTGCTTCACATTTTGCGCTTTTCGCACTAGTCCAAATTGTCTGCTGTGTGTATCCTAATCCAAGCCCTGCTGCGCTGCGTGGTTGTGATCCCCCAGTGGCCTGGTCCCTTGGTGTGTAGCAGAGAGGCACCTGGGTTCCTCCAGGCAATCAAGTTGCTGAGTCTCCTGTGTGTCCCAAGCTGGCTGCCATTCCTTCAGTTTATTAGTAATTTGATAAAAACTTTTCAATGGATTTTAATAGGCAGATGATATTCAATCATCATTCTTATGTCTTCCTTTCAGATATTCATAAAATTGTCTATTTTGTTTTAAAATCACCTCTAAATTATGCTCTGTTGAAATAAAGCAGTAACTTTATTATTTAGCAAAATATTAAATAGTCTGCTCCCCAAAATTCTGTTTTTTATCAATTTGGACCTTTATAGTTGCTCTGATTTCTTATAGAAGAGAAGAAATGGAACATTTAACCTTCTGTGTATATCTATCTGACTTAGCATTATGGCTTCAAGGAAGGTAATTTTCATACAAATGACTCAAATATATCATTCTTTATCCTTCAGTAGTACTTTGTTGTCTTTTATTTGTCCATTAATGAGTTAATATACTTAAATATGTCTAGGTACCAATTTTTCACAATAAGTGTATTTATTATGCATAACATACTAATAAAAGATATGATATATATATATATATATATATATATATGTCTTTTGAGATTGCATTTTCCTTCCAAAGCATATTCAAAATAAAAGAGAGAAATCTATTTAAACATAGAAAGCTTTACTTTATATTAAAGTAAACCAATACTATAACAAATCTAATTATGTAAGTTTGGATACTACATCAAAGAATGCTCTTGAAAGAAAACATTAATGACATTCACAAGCAGTGATGGCTAGGGTCATGTGATATTGCTCATGTAGGTATTACAGATTCACATTGATAAAGTGATAAAACTCTTGAATACATGAAATAAAGTAAGGATACGGTAGTGTACTGGGGATCTTCTGTAAAACATTTTGCCTCATTGATGTCAAGGACCCTAGCTTACACAGTAAAGGGCCGACAGTATAGCTCAGCAGACTAAGCGTTTGCTTAGGTAAGTGCAGGGACCAGTGTTCGATCCTTAGTTCCCGAAGCTGGGCTGGGCCCGCCTTTGGGTGTGCTGAGCCGGCGATGCAATCCGGGCATGGTGGCCCGCGCCTATAATCCCAGCACGTGGGAGGCAAAAAACTGGAAGATCACTATGAATGTGGGCCGCATGCATAGTGAGACCCTGCACCAAAAAAATAGAAAAAAAAAAAAAAACAGCAAAAAGCGCGATAAGTTTCAGTTCAGAACAAAACCAAACTCAATTCCTTATATTTATGGTTCTGTTGTTATTTCACTTTTTTCAAAAAAGATGAATATTTATTCACTTAAAACAAATTAAGAATGTTATTAAATAATTTCTCCACCAACACACAAACTGTAGATTTTTCAGTTACAATTATAAGAAGAGTCATTGAGCATCGTTCACAAATTCCCAGGGAAATAACGCCTATACATATCCTAACCTGTAGTGTTTAATGGCTGTAACTGTGGCTGGGGAGATAGCTCGGCAGTCTAACTGTCTGCCTGACAGGTACAAGGACCGAGTTTGATCTCCAGTGCCGCATGTTGTGTTGGGATTTTGCTGAATTCATGCACCTACAATATTTAAATGACAATGGAATACCCTTCTGTGACAAAGTAAAAAAAAGGGTATACAAAGGAATAACCATTTGGTGTCTGTATATTTAAAATAGGATGGATTTTAAATACAGCTGCATTCTCTTAATTCAATAAATTGAGAGATTTATTCTAATAGTGTCTGTGGACAGTATACAGTGTCTGAATCTTGTACAGTGAATAACCACTAAGACAATAATATGCAATGTATTAATTATGGAAACTGTGTTAGTAATTGGATTTGAAACTGTCTCATTCCTATTTGCTTCTCAATAAAATTATCTAAAAAATAAAATTTTAGAAAACGAACCCCAGAAATGCTTTGCTGGCCCTCAAATCAGGTGTGTGACACATCCCTGTAATCCCAGCACTAGGGTTCTGAAACAGGAGGATCACTTTGCCTGTGAGCTGTTTATCAAAACCCTGTATCAATGTTTTAAAATTAACTGAAAGTGTAAACCTCATAATCTACAGTGTTTTGTGTTGCTAAGCATGAAATATGGTAGGTTAGCTTTATTATGTGCATATTAAACTTATATTATTAAAATGGTTTACTGGATATAACAGCATGATAAGGTAAAGAAGATCTCAACTTGTGACATATTAGCCTAATGCCTTCGATATCTTAATGTATGTTATAGTGTGTGTGTGTGTGTGTGTGTGTGTGTGTGTGTGAGTGTATATAGAGAATAATGTTCCTTTCAGCCTCTCACTGAATTGGCTCTGGGGTTCTCCTGTCCTACTGTATGGAAGCAACAAGCTTTGTTCCAGTGGTATGCAAGAGAGCTCACTCTCAGTCAAGCTTTTATCTTTCATGATGATGTCATGAAGTAGATGCTCAGACAGGTCCTTTCTCTCTCCTCACGGCTGATGCTTCTACCTGAAAAGAAAGAGAAGGTCTCACAGTGGATAACAAGCTCTTCCATTACCTGTTTGTGCTATCCTTCATGCTTTCCAGTGGGTACAGCTGGAACACAAATGAGCACCTCATATCTCTGGCTTTTTGCCTGGTTTTCTATGAGATGTGAAGAGCAGTTCCATTCTATCTGCAAACCAAATCATAGCTTATGTTTTCATTCTCAGCTCAGGAATCTACCTACTAGAAAGTTATTCATGAACATGTTGTGATTTTTGTTTTATTCTATAGGATGTATTAGGTATCTTTTCTAAGAATGTTAGTAATCCATAAATACCTCAATTAATGTAATTACTTATTGTATTGAAATTATATGTTGTTTTATGTCTTCTTCCTTCCATAACCTGATTATATCAATCTAGCATCTACTACATGTTTTATAAATTATGGTGGAGACATGAATGACTATTACTCACAAAAACTCAGAATGAAATGTTGCACCCTGACATGACAACACTACAAAATATCTCTGTCAGATCTTTTCAAGGCCTAAACTGCACTGTGAAGCACGCATGTTTCTAACCACATGTCTCCTTTCTCCCTTTCTTGGATTGCTCTGTGAATGACATTCTCTTTTATAACCTCATTATTTTCTTTATCAAAGCCTGTAAGAGTTTGAAAAAGTTCTTGGCAAAGAGTTGTGGCTTTCATTATTGAGGTACAGATTTTATCAATATATATACACTTGTTTGTAAATATAAAAAAGATATTTTGGAATCATGGCTTCAAAAATTTAATAGTAAATTTATATAAAATATGTAAAAAATTATGCTAGACTGTACATTGAATGAGTGCTAATCTAAAGATGACCAAAAGCTGTAGCATTTTATCAGATTGATTTTTGGCCAAATGAGTCATTTAATGATGGCATACCCTGAAGTACAGTTCTAATATTGGAACTCCAGTTTTTTGATATGCACCCATAGGCTGGCCCGATTTATTTAAGTACCTGTCATCTGTTGTTTTGTGCTAGGCAGAATAATGGTACCAAGAGGTACTATCCCTGGGTAGGCCCATACCCAGACCTGTAGATGAGATAAGTTCCATGGAAAAGATGGATTACCATATTAGCAGAAATAATGTTGCTATTCAACTGATGTTAAATTAGGGGTACTGAATCATGTTACCCAAAGGTAGAAGACAGAAGTAGAAGAAGAAAATTAGAAAAGCAGTGTGTGGCATGTACTATGTCAAAGACGAAGGAAGAGGCAACAGGCCATAAAGGCAGATTTAAAACCTAGAAACTCTCTGGATACAGTTTTCAGCATATTGGACTTCCTTATTCACTTAATACCAAGCTTCAGAATACCTTTCCCTCTAAACCTTGATGTTTACTGTGTATATCTGTATACAATAGTTACTCTTACCTGTAGCTTTATTTTCTCAGATGTCAGTAGCAATCATAATGTGAATATATGAAGCAAATGTTCACATGTAACTTTATGTAGATTTCCCTCTGAATTTTCTTCTAAATGGTTTTTTTATTCATTTCTTATTTTATTGAACTACAAATGTCAGACAGTTTCAAGAGACCTTAACAAGACAGATTCGATAAATTAATACATTGCAAACTGTTTTCATAATGTTTTGGTATTGTACAAGGTGCATACATGATATTATATTTACAGATATTATTTTAGCAGATGTCTCTTATCAGTAAATTAAGAGTGTAGCTGCTTACTTATCTTATTTTTTATACCTGAATTATATCAAAAATTCAATAATTATTT
>PVKA01009734.1:0-67209 GCA_004027165.1 Ctenomys sociabilis | reverse complement strand
AAAAAAAAAAAAAAAAAAAAAAAAAAAAAAAAAAAAAAAAAAAAATTTATGTATGCATACCACTGTAAAAAAATACATCTTTTTTTATCCATTCCTCAGTTGATGGGCATTTAAATTCTTTTCAAGATTTAGCTATGACAAATTGTGCTGCTGTAAACATGGGTACATAGGGGCTGGGGAGATGGCTCAGTGGAATAAGCGCTTCCCTGGCAAGCGCAAGGGCATGAGTTCAAGCCCCAGTTCTGCCAAAAAAAAAAAAAAAAGAAAAAAACAAAACATGGGTACATATATATCATTGTGATATGATTTTAATTTTTGTAGAAAAATACCCAGAAGAGGAATAGCTGGGTCTAACAGGAGCTCTAATCCTAGTTTTTTGAGGAATCTCCACACTGATTTCCACAGTGGCTGTACCAGTCTGCACTCCCACCAATATGCAGAAGGGTTCCTTTTTCCCCACAGCCTTTGCTAGCATTAGCAATTTTTTTTTTTTTGAACATTTTTTTTTTTTGGCAGAACTGGGGATTGAACTCAGGCCCTTACACTTGCCAGGGAAGCCCTTATTCCACTGAGCCATCTCCCCGGCCCCTTGGTTGATTTTTTAGATGGTAGCCATTCTTTCTGTGGTGAGATGGAATCTCAGTGTTATTTTAATTTTTATTTCTTGAATGACCAATGACGTTGAACATTTATCATAAATTTATTGGCCATTTGTATTTCTTCATCTGAGAAATGTATGTTCATCTCAGATGCCCATTTTTGGATTGGGTCTTTGAATTTGGGGGGCCTAATTTTTTATCAGTTCTCTGTATGTTCTAGCTAGAAGTTCTTTATGTGATGGACAGTAAGTCGGCTAAAATTTTTTCCAAGCACATAGGTTTTCTTTTTATTCTGTTCAGATCCTCAAGTCTGGTTTTTGTTTTTGTTTTTTCCAGTACCATGCTGATTTTACCATAGTAGCCTTGTAGTATAGTTTCAAGTCAGATCTTAATGCCTCCTGTTTTGCCTTTGTTGCCCAGGATTGCCTTTGCTATTCTAGGTCTTTTCTGGTTCCAAATTAATTTTAGGAATGTTTTCTGTAGATCTGGGGAGTATGATGATAGTCCTTCAATCAGGATTGCATTAAATCTTTATACCAAACTTGGAAGTATGGCCATTTTCACAATGCTGGTTCTTCCTGTGCATGAGCAAGGGATGTCTTTCCATTTTCTGATATCCTCTTAAAATCTGCTTTTTCAGAATACTATAATTTTTTTTTTTTTTTTCTGAACTGGAGATTGAACTCAGGCCCTTGCACTTGCCAGGGAAGCACTTATTCCACTGAGCTATCTCCCTGGCCAATAAGTTTGACATGATATCTTTTTTTTTTTTTTTTTTGCAGAACCAGGGATTGAACTCAGGCCCTTGCTCTTGCCAGGCAAGTGCTTATTCTGCTGAGCCATCTCCCAAGCCCTGTGATTTTTAATGTATAGATCTTTTACTTCCTTTGTCAGATTGATTCCTAAGTATTTCAATTTTTTTTGGGTGCTGTTGTGAAGGGTGTTGTTTCTCTAATTTCTCTGCCAGTGAGTTTGTTCTTCATGTACAAGAATGCTTTTGATACTGAGTGTTGACTTTGTATCCAGCTATAATACTGAATTTGCTTATTAATTCTAGAAGCTTTTTGGTGGAGTTTTTGTGGTCTGTTATGTAGCGTATCATGTCATCTACAAATAATGATAATTTATCTTTTTCCTTGCTTATCTTTATACTTTGTATTTCTCTGTCTTGTCTAATTGCTCTGGCTAATGTTTCCAGAACTATATTGAATAGGAGTTTTTTTTTTTTTAATATATCTAGTACAGGGTGTACAGGGTCTCACTACACAAATCACAAATCAGACTCATAGTGATCCTCCTGTTTTCAGCCTCTCAAATGTTGAGATTACAGGCATGCAGCACCACACCCAGTCTCAGTATGCCCTGGGGGTAGGGCCAGCAGGGCATGTGGTGCTGGGGATTGAACCTGTGCCTGCTTATGCAGGTACTTTAGTCTACTGAGCTATCTGGCCAGGCCTTTGAATAGGAGTTTCAACAATTACAGTTCAGTGAATCTGATCGAAACATTTATATATGGCCATTTTTCTTTTTGAATGAATATTTTCTCTCAATGAATAAATAGTTAAGAAGTGTAATTACTGGATCATGAAAAGGAAAAGAAAGAAATTAAGCCAGGGAGATGGCTCAGTGGAATAAGCGCTTCCCTGGCAAGTGCAAGGGCCTAAGTTTAATCCCCAGTTCCGCTAAAAATAAAAATAAAAAAAAAAAAGAAAGAAAGAAATTGCCAAACTCTCTTCCAAAGTGGCTCTGTCATCCTTCATTCCCACTGGCAATGAGTGCCTTCCTCTTATACACATCCTGCCTGGTAATTAATGTTGCCAGTATTTTGCAGATTAGCCATTCTAATAGGTATGTCCTGGTATGGCCTTGTTTTAATTTGCAATTCCCAAATGGTATATAATGTTGGACATCTTTTCATGTGCATATATGACAGTGTATGTTTTCTCTCTATTCTATTTGGTACTGGGAATTGAACTCAAGACCTTGTGCTTGCCGGGCGTGGTGGCGCATGCCTGTAATCCCAGCACTAGGGAGGCTGAGGCAGGAGGATTGTTGTGAGTTCGAGACCAGCCTGAGCTACAAAGTGAGCTTAAGGCCAGCCTGAACTGCACAGTGAGACCCTGTCTCAAAAAAGACAAAAAAAAAAAAAAAAAAAGACCTTGTGCTTGCCAGGCAGACACTGTACTGCTGAGCTACATCCCTGGACCTTTCGTATATTTTCTTTGGGAAGATATCTATTCAGATTTCATCAGTTAAGTGGTTTTTTTTGTGGGTTTTTTTTTTTTTTTTTTACATATTTTGGATAAAAGTCTTTTATCAGATGTATTTTGCCAATATCTTTCCTAGTTTATGGTATGGCTTATCTTTTCATTCATTAAAGATTGCCTTTTATAGAGCAAACACTTGTAATGAAACCTAACTTGACAATTTTTTTCCTTTCATCTTTGTGCTTTTGGTGTTGCAACTGAAAGCCTATTGTCAAATCCACGGTCACCTTCCCTTTTTACCTGTTTTTTTCTAGTTTTATGGTTTTACATTTTATAGTTAGGCTTATGATCTATTTAGGATTTTTTTTTTTTTTTTTTTTTTTTTTTTTTTTTTTTTTTTTTTTTTTTTTTTTTTTTTTTTTTTTTTTTTTTTTTTTTTTTTTTTTTTTTTTTTTTTTTTTTTTTTTTTTTTTTTTTTTTTTTTTTTTTTTTTTTTTTGGTTAGCTCACGCTGCCTTAAGGGTGTGTCTGGTGTGGCTTGTGGAGCTGGGGATTGAACTGAGGTCCCCTGTGCCTGACTGGGTTTGCCCAAGCAGGTGCTTTAAGCAACTGAATTAACCCATAAACCTCATTATGACCTATTTGGTTTATTAGAAGTTTTTTTTGTTGTTTTCTTTACTGGAATTGAACTCAGATCGTTATGTTTGCCAGGCAGCGGTAGTAGTTAACTTTTGTGAAAAATGTAATGTTATTGCCTAAATTTTTTTGGCATGTGACTGTCCTGTTTTGCCAGTACCATTTCTTGAAGAAGACTATCCCTTCTCCACTAAAGCTTAAGTACAAAACAAAACAAGGTAAAACAAAAAGCCATTGTTAATATGGTGACTGATTAGACAATAGGTGTGATTTTTTGAGCAACCAGCGCCCTCCATGCTTGTGCACAGTCCCTGAAAAGAGGGAACCTGGGTGGCCACTGTGAAGAGGGTAGGCTAGAAAACAGGCAGTTGTTTCTTCTCTTCTGTGTCACCCTACTAGACAATACTATGAAAGTCTGAGTAGAATACTTTTAGAGGACAAAGATTACAACTTTTCAATCAGTAAGACTGAAAAATGTTTCACAGAAGAGGTAACTTTGGAACCAAGACTTAAAAGAGTGGATGGAAGGGCTGGCCAGATAGCTCAGGGATTGGGTTGGAACCCTGGTGTGCTGTGCTAGCCCTGCCCCCAGGGCGCACTGAGACAGTGACTGAGACTGGGCCTGGTGGCATGTGCCTGTAATCCTAGCTCTTGGGAGGCTATGACTACAAGTGCAATCTGTGTAGTGAGACCCTGTAGAACCTGTACTAAATACATAAAATTAAAAAAGAAAAAGAGTGAATGGAATTTACAGAATTTTACCAGTCTGTAAAAGATACTATGGATAAAAAGAGTAACACTTAGGATGGCATAATAGTGTAAAAGAGCATAAACAGTCAGTCTAGCACTACTGATCTGCTCTTCATTCTTAGAGGTGGGGATCGGTAGCAGGAGAAGAAAACTTAAAAAATAGACCAATCAGGGGAAAAAAAAAATAGACCAATCGATTTCTACTTCTGTCTACCCCTTAGTGTCCTGACCATGGTTGTTTTGAAAATGGCACCACATTGCATTTTTGATTATGAACAGGGATTAAGAAGCACTCTTGAGAATGAATGTTTAATTCTCTTCTGTGTAATGCTTTTTTATACCTATTATATCACTTAAATTACTGTACTGTATTTAATTGTTTTCTACTTAAATTATCAAATATGTTATCAAGAATTGCTTTCCTACTTTGTAGTGCTTACCAAACCCAGAGCTTTGCACAAGCTAGGCAAACTGTTGCTCTCTACCATTGAGCCACATCCCCAGCACATTTTTTACTTCATTAAGCAAAATGCAGGTCTACTTAGACTAAGGTTTGGTCAAGTGACAATCTAGATGGTTTGTATGGTAAAGCCTATCACTCAGGTGACATTTTTTATGTAGCCCATGCTTATGATCATTGTATTTATGAGACACAAATTCAGATTAGAAAATAAGTTTCAAATAGAGTATTTTACAGATCTTTTGGTTCTCACAAACCCATTTATATTTGAAGACCATACAGTATATGTTAAAAGGATGAGCACTAACAAGGTAACAATTATTTCTCTTGTCTCTATCCAGACGCAGTCATAAAGAATTAACTTTTCCTTTTTACCACTAAGGAAGAAAAACAGAGAAAGAAAATGGCCGCAAAATTGGAACTAGCAATATTTCTTCAAGAAACAATTACAGAAATGGCCAGGAGGAACAGAGCCAAGTTGGGAGAGGCTTCTACACAGCTGTCATCCTATGTAAAACAGGTATCTGTCTTTTACATTGTACCAAGCAACTTCTGGGCTGGAATTGTATGACAAGTGCATGTCTCCATGGATCTTCCAGATTGCTCACAATCTTTGAAACTGCAAAATCCAAAATCATATATTCATGATATATCTGGAATTGAACTCAGGACCTTGCACTTGCCATGCAGGGGCTGTGCCACTGAGCTATATCCTCAGCCCTATTTATGATACTTAAAAATTTAATATTTTAAGCATAGTAGTCTGCAGAACAGGCTACTTTAAAACAATCACTGTATTAGCTGGGTGTGGTGGTGCATGTCGGTAAAAGATCATGAAGAATTTAAGACAATCCTGGACAGTTCAAGGCCAGACTAAAGTGAGATATTTTCTCAAAAAAAAAAAAAAAAAAAAAAAAAAAAAAAAAAAAAAAAAAAAAAAATATATATATATATATATATATATATATATATTGTGTTGAAGAGAATGGTAAATTCTTAGAAAGAATGGTCAAACTTTTGAACTACTTCTGATTTTTCCAATATTTTAGTTTAACTTCAGAATTCTTTTGTATGTGTGTGAATGAGAGACAGAGACAGACAGAGAGAGAGAGAGAGAGAGAGAGAGAGAGAGAGAGAGAGAGAGAGAGAGCGCAAGAAGAATTGAACTCAGGACCTTGAGCTTACTAGGCAGGTGCTGTGCCCTGAGATATATTCCAGCCCCAGATTTCTTTACTCCTCTTTGAACTACCTTCCTTTTTTTCTTTCAGTGTATTTAGTACAGTACTACAGGGTTGCACTACACAGATTAGACTCAAGGTAATTCTCCTGTTTTCAGCCTCTCAAGCGCTGGGTGCTGAGCTATCTGTTTGGCCCTGAACTACATCTCCAGATTGCAAATAGAGCCTGTAATTGCTCTGATGTTTCCTTCCAATAGTCTTGTGGAAAGGTTATGGATTGTAGGCAACACATATTAATTAGCCTTTTTGTCCCATTGCCTAGGTCCAGATAGGCCACAAGCCCAGCACAAAAGAGATCGTTCGTTTTTCCAAACTCTTTGAGGACCAGCTGGCTCTGGAGCAACTAGATCGGCCTCAGCTAGTTGCCCTTTGCAAACTGCTAGAATTGCAAACCTTTGGAACCAACAATTTGCTTCGCTTTCAGCTTCTGATGACCTTGAAGTCTATAAAAGCAGATGACAGAGTAAGAGTTTAGCTATGGCTTCCAGGGAGGCCCAAGGGACTTGGAGGGTGCTTTACTCACAAAGAACAGTGTTCTCTGTTGGGTCCTTTGAGGAACAGATGGTGGCAAAACGAGTGGTTTAAATAATGACTACCAGGGAGCCAGGGAGATGGCTCAGTGGAATAAGCATTTCCCTGGCAAGCCCAAGGGCCTGAGTTCAATCCCTGGTTCTGCAAAAATAAATAAATAAATAAATTTTTAAAATAAATAATCACTATCAGGATGACTGGCATCTTGCTTACTCATCTTAGGACCTGTCTGTTGTGTTGGGAACCATTTCTTTGAGAAAGCCGCCATAACAATGCTTTGGATATCTTGGCTAGGACTTGATCTAAGGCAGTTAGGACTTGCTGGGAAGGAAGTAGCAAAGTGGCAAAGCTCTACCCACACATGTGCTCCCCTACCACAGAGCTGGTGCCAAAGTCAATATTCTGTTGGGTTAGTTGGCCTGCTGAGAAGAGTCTGGCAGAGCACAGTGCTGAGGCATAACAGCCCAAATGTGTAATAGGCGGCATCACTTGGACTATAACTAGTAATTAGGCTCCTTTAAAAAATGGAAAGGAGGGGCCGGGGAGATGGCTCAGTAAAATAAGCGCTTCCCTGGAAGCGCAAGGGCCTGAGTTCAATCCCCGGTTCCGAAAAAAAAAAAAAAATGGAAAGGATGTTTTTTCAATTTAAACCAGCTGCTATACAGCATTTTACCTAAGGGTTCCTGCTTGCAGGATTGGGAAGGCATGATCCCATTGGCCTCATTTGGGTTTCAGATTTTGCTTTCAGAACTTTGGCATAATTACAGGTCCCAGGAGAACAGTAGCTTTGGGTCACACCAAACAGAAATTACACTGTTATTTATGTAGGAAGTTTTGGGGACCAGAGGGGGCCATTCTTGCCTGATGTAGAGGTGGAGGCAGTGGAGGAAAATCGGCACTGGGACACCCAACAAATTCTACCTTGAGAGCTTTTCAATTGCAAATCTTGTAGTGAATTGTAAAGATGCTGTGCTGTGCAAGGGAAGAAATGTGACAACTAGGCAAAAGGCAAATCAATAGGGGAAATACTTTGTCAATAAAATGTTGGGAAAGTTATCTAAATATCTCTACTATTAATGTCTGATAACAAGATTCCTTGCATCTCAATTATCACCTTCCAAAGTCACCTTGTATTTTAGGGCCCAGGCCTATGAAACAGTCAGTGAAGACAGAGTGTCCAAGCAATAGATTCTGGGCCTCTATTGAATGGTTAAGAATGTAGCAATAAGGTAAAATTAGAACCAGAGGATCTGACACTGTTCCTTATATTTCTTGCAGATAATTGCCAAAGAAGGGGTGAAAGATTTGAGTGTGTCAGAACTGCAAGCTGCCTGTAGAGCCCGAGGCATGAGGTCACTGGGTCTCACTGAAGAACAACTGCAACAGCAACTCACAGAGGCAAGCCAGCCATACCTAGTCCCCTTCCCGGGACTCTTTTTTGGTGACTTGCTGACCTTGCTTTTCATTCTACTTCTGAAATGTGTTAGCTTTCTGTTGCTGTGACAAAATGCCCAGGAGAACACATTTATTTGGGCTGATAGCTTTTTAGAGGTTTTGGTCCATGGCTGCTTGGGTCTGATACTGTGGCCTATGGCAGCACAATACATCAGGGCAGAAATGCATGTCAGAAAAGACTTCTTCCACTCATGGTGGCTGGAAACAAAAGAGAGAGGAAGAGGCAGGGCCAGTATTCCAATGTCACTGCAAAAACATATCCCAGCGAGGTCATGTCCTCCTGCTAGGTGCTGCCTAGGGGCTTGGTACCAGACCTGCAGCGCAAAGACCTTTGGGAGATGTTTAAGGTCCAAAACAAAGTACAATTAAGCCATCTTACCTAATTTACTTTATTTCATTGAGCAGTGGAACACTGAAGAAGCTAATTTATTTTGCATTTTGACTTGGATGGGACACTGTTAGTTTTCATTTCTTTTTTCTCATGATCCTGGGAATTGAACCCAGAGCCTTTGCATTAAGCTGCCCCCTTCTCTTTGTGACAGTGTGGGCTTAAACTTGTAGTTCTCCTGCCTCAGTCTCCAAGAGTGCTGGGATTTTGGGCATGCACCCTGCACCTGGCTTGTATTAGTTTCTTATGGCTCTTATTACAAACTAGCAGCACTCATTTACTAGCTCATAGTCCCACAGGTCAGAAGTATAGGCTGTGTGCCTCTCTAGAGGTTGTGAGGAGTAATCCACTGCCAAGCTAATTCATCTAGTTGGCTGAGCCTGGTTCCCTGCAGCTGTAGCATTGAAGCCCTTGTTTCCTTGCAGCTTCCAGCCTGATGCTGCTCAGCACCAGAGGCCACCTCCTTTCAGACCCTCTGTAACACCAGCAGTGGCCTTGTCATATGCCAGATTCCCTCATGATTCCAATTTTGGGTTTCCTGTTGCTTTTTATTCTTTACCACACATGCTAGGCAAGTATAGCCTTTTTTAAAATTTTGAGACTGTCTTACCAAGTTGCCCAGACTGTTTTTTTTTTTTTTTTTGTGGTACCAGGGATTGAACTCAGGATCTTTTTTTTTTTTTTGGTCTTTTGAGACACGGTCTCACTATGCAGTTCAGGCTGGCCTTAAGCTCACTTTGTAGCTCAGGCTGGTTTCAAACTCACAGCAATCCTCCTGCCTCAGCCTCCCAAGTGCTAGGATTACAGGCATGCACCACCACGCCCAGCTTGAACTCAGGATCTTGAGCTTGCCAGGCAAGCGCTTATTCTACTCCCCAGACTGGTATTAAACTTGCAATACTACCTCAGCATCCTAAGTAGCTCTAATTGTAAGTGTAGGATACTATGTTTATAATAGCAAAATATTGTGGACTGCTACAAGTTCTTTAATAGAATGATCAAATTGTGGTGTTTCCGCATAAGGAAATCCTATAAGGATGTTTAAGAAAGGGACAATGCCACCTTTACTGAGATGACAATATCTAAGATATTTCAGTGGAAAAAGCAAATCAAGTGTGTATATGTGATTGTTTTATAAAACAATATAAATTTGTATGTGTATAGAATATCTCAGGAAGGGGCTGGGGAGATAGCTCAGTAGAATAAGCGCCTGCCTGGTGAGTTCAGAGTCCTGAGTTCAATCCCTATACTTGTGGGGTGAGGGGGAGAATAGTTCAGGATGTAGGGAAAAGAATGGTTAGAGAATAGAGATGGAAGACTTGTTTTTTTGAGCACAATGTATTTATCTTTGAGTTGTGTCTTCATTATGTATAACTGATCAAAAAATATTAAAAGGAAAAAAAAAACCTTGGTCAGGTTGAACATGGTAGCATATGTCTGTAATTCAAGCACTTTAAAGTGATGCTTTTAAAGCATCACTGCAAATCTGAGTTTAGCTTGGGGTACATAGTGAGACCCTGTCCCACTAAAGTCAAGAAGCAAACTTGGTCACGCTGAATATGGTACCAAATACCTTTAATCCCACCTACTTGGGAAGCTGGGGCAAGAAGGATAGCAAGTTGAAGGCCAGTGTGGGCAACTAGTGAGATCGCCTCAAAATAAAAATGGCTAAGAATATAGTTCAGTGGTAGAATGCTTGTGTGAGGCCTAGCATTCAGTCCCCATTCAGACAAAGAAAGTGTGATCAAATTTAGTTAGAAAACTTAAATTGGCCAGGTGTGGTGGCACATGCCTGTAATCCAAGCACATGGGAAGGCTGAGGCAGGATGATCACTCTGTTTGAGGCCAGCCTGGGCCACATAGTTCAGTGCCAACCTGAACTGCATAGTGAACCCTTTTAAAAAAACAAAACACCTTACATCTAGTTTGTGTTCATTGTAATATTTGTGAGTTTGTATTGTTTTCTGAGACATGGTGTTGCTGGTCTCATACTTGGGATCCTTACTCCAACCTTCTAAGTGCTGGGATTACAAGTACAAGCCCTCACACCTGGCTTCTAATTTTTAAAAGATATGGTATTTAGCTATTTTTATCCCAGTAGGGCTGACAGCTTAATTAAACACTTCCTCCCTGCTAATAAGGGAAGCTGCCAGGTACTCGGATTGGTGCAGAAAAAAATCTGGTGGTGTCTTCTACCATGACTGTCAGCATGACATGGGAAGAGTGATGGGCAACTGAGCATTCCTTCCTCTGTAACTATCTGTGACTCTCTACTCCCTAGTGGTTGGACCTGCACCTGCAAGAGAATGTGCCCCCATCTTTGCTGCTGCTGTCTCGTACCTTCTACTTGATAGATGTGAAGCCAAAGCCAATTGAGATACCGCAACATAGTGAGGTGAGTAATGATTGCTGCTGTGGAGGCCTCTCCATCATCAAACTTCCTTTTGCAACCAGAAGAGGTGCTTCTTTTGGAATTGGGCCCAGTCAGCCTTAACATCCTCTGAGGATCTTTGTTCTTTGTTTCTTTCTCTACCTAGTCTTCTTTAGCAGACTTCTGTTTGCTCTGACCACTTTTCCTTTTGAACCAACTGGTTCCTACTCTTAGTTTTAAAGCAAAGAATGACTAGCCTAGAATGTAAAGTTGTCTCCCTTCAACTTGTTTACTTAATCAGTTTGCCTTTAACTCAGCCATGTTTTTCCTGCTGGTTATTTTACTGAAACAGCCACATGGGCTGGGCTCAAGCCCAAGAGTGTCTTGCTCTGTCCCCTCAGAAAGGGTCTTGCTTCTCTTCTGGTTTCACATCTTCTTCCTAGCCTTGTGAGTGAGCAAGGAGACTGCTGTAGAGGATGCTGCACGCTTAGTTAGCAGCAGAACCTAAAGACTCAAGGTAAGGATGGGTCATTTTAATTCTCAGGTATATCCTTTTTTTTTTTTTTTTTTTTTTGGCAGGACTGGGAATTGAACTCTTGCCAGGAAAGCACTTATTCCACTGAGCCATCTCCCTGGTCCCCTCAGATATATTCTTGACCATGAACACAAGTCAAGAATCATCTATCTGAAGGCTAGCATGAAAAATCTGCTCCAGGAAACATTGTTTCTCTTTTTTTTTTTTCTGAACTGGGAATCAAACTCAGGACCTCATGCTTCCCAGGCAGTTGCTATGCCACTGAGCTCTATCCCAGCCACTGTTTTGCTTTCTCTGTATGTATTTCCAGACTGCAATCTCATTTTGGGATTTATCCAGGATAGAGTCTAGGTAGACTAGAAACAATTTCTTTGTAAAGGCCATAAAGGCTGGCTATGAGTTCTCCCTTATTCAAAATCCTGGATCTACTTAGGGCAGATTGAAGTTGTTATTTTTTGTTTTTCTTTTTAGGAGTTGTAGGGGCCAGGGAGATAGCTCAGTAGAGTAAGTGCTTTCCTGGCAAGTGCAAGGGCCTGAGTTCAATCCCCGGTTCTGCAAAAAAAAAGTAAAAGATGTTATTCTTAGAGCCTCTGGGAACACTCAAGGAAATCTTAAGAGTACAGCATCTCAGCTAAATCTAGGTTCTCACAGTTATTCTAGATGGGCACCAGGTCTTTATCCAAATAACAGGGTGAGAACAGAGGAAAAAGCACCTCAGAATCATGTTGATTGTTCTCTTCTTCTGTGTTCTTACATTGCTATTCTTTATATATTCAAAACAGGGACATTGCTATTTATATGTTCAAAACAGGAACTAGTAGCATACTGGGCTGTTGAAAGAATTGAGACAGTGCTGGGTGGGCGTGGTTTTGCATGCCTGTGATCTCAGTCTTTGGGAGCTGAGGCAAGAGGATCTCTGAGTTCTAGAGCCTGGGTTACACAGTGAGTTAGAAACCAGCCTGGAACACACAACAAGACCTATAACAAAATAAAGACAACAACAAAAATAACAGACATCAATTGAATATACTATAGTTCAATGGTCAACCTTTTAGAGCTTTTTCATGCCACAGATTCGCCAGCACTGCATATAGTGTGTTTGTCTGTAATAGTAACAAACATTTCTAAAGAGTAGTGATTTTTTTTTCCCCTCAAACTCAGTTAATGTAATTCTTATAGACAGGTAACTGCCATGGCTCCTTAATGTAACTTGTCATCTATTATACTATCTCCTTCCATTTTCCTTGTGCTGGTTAACCAGGGCCTTGCACATGCCAAGCTTGCACTCTGCCAACATACCATACCGCTGGTTTGAGTGCTTCTGTGAAGTTAGGCAGATTTACCAATATAGCACCACACACAATGGGTATCCAGTTTGACTTAAGTCAGTGCTATTAGAAACTGATGAGCAATTGCGACTGGAATCAGGCAAATCGGTGGCTTGCTGAGGACTGGATCTTAAAATACTAGAGTGCAGCTCTTGTAGTCAAAACTCATAGAGGAAATAACTCTGAATTTCTATTTTGGGAACATATTTTTGTGGGTGAGCATATTTCATGTTACTCATGAAAGGAAGTCAGGGATTTAGCAGAAAGCAAATCGTGCTGAAAGGTACTGACCGCTGTGAGGGAGCATCTGAGTTTTGAGAAGAGCAGAAACCTATGCTTCTGCTGCTTTTCTCCCTAGGCTCCAAAGACAGACATTCCTGTGGGACCACTGTCTTCCCCTGCATCTAAAGAGAACATGGTGGATTCTGCACCTCAACTGAAGGGAACTAAGGTAAGGTAAGACAGTTCCTTTATGCTTAAGTTCAAAATACAAAATAAAGATTAAAAAACCACAAAAAAATGTTAATTTTTGGTAAACAATACATTAAGAAAACCAAATTTCAATACAGTAGTATTAAAAGTAAGGAATACTGTACTGTGTAAAAGTTGAGCATTTGCTGGCTTATGCCTGTAATCCAAACACTTAGGAGGCTGAAGCAAAGGATTGCTGAGTTTGAGGCCAGCCTAGGCTACATAATGAACTCAAGGCCAGCGTAGACTACACAGTGAGGCCCTGTCTCAAAAAACTAAACTAACTAACTAACTAAATAAATAAATAAACAAGTGTAAATGTGTTGAACATTTGGGCTGGTGGTGTAGCTCAGAGATAAAGCCTTTGCCTAGCAGGTATGAGGCTCTGGGTTCAACATTCAGCACTGAAAAGGAAAAAAAAAGTTCAACATTTGGTTACATGTTAGTAGGCCTAGATTTTGCCTTCTGAACCATGTACCAGAATAAAAAAGTTACAAGCTCCCAATAGCCTTGGCAGTGGATCAAATTTACCTTTTATTTTAAATCAGTAATCGAATTCTCAGTTTTGATTTTTAAGGATGAAGAGTTGATGCAGCGGCCAACTGCACCTATATCATTACCCATCACTTCTGAAGAAGCAGTAAGTATTTAAAAAAAACAAAAACAAAAACCTGAAAACAAAAGGCCTTTTCCTGAGTTATACCCAAGGGCACTGAGGCTAGAATCACAGTATTGCAAAATAGCACATTAATTCTTCCCATCATCCAAACAGGAAGTTGTTGGGTAAAGTTTAGTCATCTTCTAACCACTGCATTTTTGCCACAATTATCCAAAAGTGGAAAAAATAATTACCAACCAATGCCATGGTAGCCAGACCAAAACATGTCTATAAGCTAATTAACATATAGGCAGATCCTTACTTTCTTATGCACCAGATGGAAATAGTTTCCATATGTTGTGTACTTTACACAGGCTTCTGATGTCAGGAAATACTAGCAGAAAATCAATTTAAATATTAAGAGCAGTGCATGTAAAGAAGAAATTGCTTATCTACTTTTCTCATTTGGGTGAAGGAATTTGGGGCAAGGGCAGAAAGCATTACACAAGTAAACAGTAGGGAGGTCACAGCAAGGCTGACCTGGCGGTGGCTATGGTGGACCAGTGCTGCTTGTAGAAGTCTGTGACACCCAGATGGGGCGAGCAGTGACCCCAAGCACATGGAGGTCTCTTCGCATTCTTCATTTCTATTACCAAGGTAAATCAAAATCAGACTTGACTTTGTGAGCTGTAATATTAGGAAAGGAACTTTTGAAGAATTCACATGTCTTGATTGTGGCCAAAGGCTAACTAAAGTCCTTGTTTTATACCTAGGTCCTCCAGGCCAAACCCTCAGAGACATCCCAGAGCAGTAAGGCCAGTTCAAAAGGAGCCTAAGGATGACTTGCCTCAGAGCATACTGCAGTCTCCATTAGTGCTGGGCAGTGAGCTTGTGAAGGACATCCAGCTCTGCCTTTGCTGTAGCTAAAGGATTGGCCATTTAGTCCTGGGGACAGCCCTAAAGCTTTGTAAACTTTGGGGGTAATGTCTGCTGTGACAGTTTTCAGGCCTTCTAGAAAAATGCCACTACAAAGTTTATTTCCTGCGGCATTATCATTCCACTAAAGCTTATCACAGCCTACCCTACCATGTGTCTCTGAACTCAGCTTCCTAAATTGTATGCCTTTCTTCAGTCAGATTCTGGTTATTGCATAATGGGATCCACTCAACACCCTGGATACTTCTGCAGTTCATGATGTGGAGCCCCAGGTTGGAACTTGCAGGCTCCAAAAGCTATCTTCCGAGCACATGGCCAATTTTTTCAGGACGACTTATCAGGAGAGGCAGTGCTGTAGAAGTAGCATTCTGAGATGGGATAGAACCTTCTCAGGAAGGTTATTCCTGGGTATGGAGAAGTGAAAAGGGGCTTAGAAGAGAAAATGGGAAGTTACACAGATTGGCAGTCACAGAGGCCTGCTACGTAGCTGTTTTCCCCTCTGGGGCCATGGAGGCTGCTGGAATCTGGGAGATAGCCACTGTTTAGCACAGATGGCTTTCACTAACCATTTTGCTAGGAAACATAATTAAGGGTTTAAGACTTAACCATTTATTTGTGCTGGATGTGTTTTTCTGATCAGCTTGTCTTTCACAGACTTAGTCATAGGGTAGTAAAGTCAGATAGAACTGCACAGGTTGCATCCACCTGACCAAGAGCTTTCTTCCCCTACTCTGAGAGGTAGAGTCCAGATTTGCTCTGCCTGGAACCACCTTGGTGAGAAGTGTCACCAGTGCTTCACTGCAAGACCATGCACTCAGTTTTCTCCATTGAGAGGATGAGTCCCAACTGGCCTTTCCATGAGGATAAAGCTCTATTTGGCCGATGGGCTTCATGGATCTGCCATTGGCCATGTTGGGTGATTTCCTGATGAAAATCTCAGCTTTAAAATGATGGGTGTCTTGTAATCCCAGCACTCGGGAGGCTGAGGCAGGAGGATTGTTGTGAGTTCGAGACCAGCCTGAGCTGCAAAGTGAGCTTAAAGCCAGCCTGAACTGCATAGCGAGACCCTGTCTCAAAAAGACAAAAAAAAAAAAAGATGGGTGTCAGTCCACTTTTTAGGTGTTAAATTAGAGGGATTGGCTGGTTTAAGTGGTCCAGTCCTGTTCTGGCTGAACAATCTGCATGTACTGTTGAACAGTCCAATTTTGGGGGGCCTTCGCTATGAGAATGGTTAGGCCAAAGGCCTGGGGTCACTTTTGCCACCTGTTGGCCTTCCTGTTTTTGCCAACATCTAGCACATTGGTACACCTCTCTTCCCATTGTCATGACAATACTTGACCCTCTGGAGTCATGGATGTTTCTTTGTTGTCACTTTGGGTGCTTGGCTGTTGGACCTTGTTAGTTCTAACCCCATGCTGAAGCCACTAGCTGATGGTGCTTTGATAAACTGTTAATCAACTGAAGAAAAATAGCTCCGTTTACAGTGCCTACAGATCCCAGTTAAGTAAATACTTCCACTGAGGCCAACTTCTACCTACCACCATGACCAGGGCAGAGCTTTGGCCTTTGCAAGCCAGCTCCAGCTACCACTGGTCTTGTGGAGACAGCCAAACCTCTGGTCAGTAGTATAATCATGAAACCACATCTGTGTGCTAACTCATCTGGGAGGCAGAGCTGTAAAGATGGTTCAGCATAACCACGAGGAAATGACCCAGATGGAGCCTTAACATCTGGACCCTGGCTCATCCACCCCTTCCTGGCTCTCAGCTGCTAATAACCTCCCTAGCTTGGATTTTAGCATTCTCCACAAACTGCAGTGATGTTACACTTGGCCTATCCGTCACACAGAATTCTGCTGGGGTGTGAGGGAGACAAGCACTCGATAGAGCGCTCTACTTGTACCTGGCTAGTTGTTTTTTTGTAAAGACAGGGTCTCTACATCGCCCAGGCTGGCCCTAACTTCCAACAATCCTCCTGCCTCAGCCTCCCAAGTACTAGGGATTATAGGCATATGACACGTCTAGTTCTATACTTTAATCATTAAAAGTCATATGGGTGAGATGGGGCTGTAGCTCAGTGGTAGAACATTTCCCTAGCATGTGAGACCCAGGTTCAATCTCAAGTATGAGGGTGAACAATGTCCAGTAAAGCAGTGGTCTATAATGCTAAACTTAAGATAAAGACCCACCCCCCCATCAGTATGCATGCTCACAGTAAGGTTGGGTATTGCTTCCAAGCACTGTATCTTAATACTAATGCAGCTTTAGCTTACTGGCTCCACCCAGTGGTTCCTGATATAAGCACCATGATTTCATTACCATTAAGATAAATTTCTTGCTGCATCTCATGTTCAATCTTACTTACCTGAGATCAATATATTACATTAGGAGTGCCCAGGGACTGATGATCTCCAGCCCCTGGCAATTAAGAAAGGCAGCATTGATTAGTGCTGTGGTGGTCCCAGGACCTAATCTTTTAACCCTGCGGAAGCCAGACACATTCAGGGCTTTAACAGCACAATCCTTATAAGATAAACTGGACTCCTTTTCCCAAGAGACCTTATCTGGTCATCTAAGTAAAATAGCCATTTCATTTTCTCTTAGGTCAATTTTACTATCTTTTATTTGACAGCCAGCTCAGTCTCTGGGGAAATCTGTGGGTGATTTGAGTAGTAACAGTAACATCACTGTTATAATAATGGTGCCTTATGTTTCTTTAGTATCTCTCTTGAATGCATGTGAAGTCCTTCATAGACCCTGCAGCCATTCATACACACCAAAGCAGGACAGAGGCAAAAATGATCATCACTGTTTCACAACAAGACACTACTGTGCAGTCTCAAAGCAGATTATTTTAAAAGATGAATTAACTTCCTAGTTCTGCTCACCAAACTGTACGTTCTTTAAATACAAACAGAAATTGTAATATGTTGACAGCTGCATATTTAGAGAGAAAAGCAGGAGAATTTTACAATAGTGATCAATACTGCAGCTGCCAAAACCTATGCAGCTTAGAAAGGAAAATGTAAAGCAGCAATGAAAGCATGTGAAGCTGTCTGTAACCAGCAGAGAGGGAGTTGTAAGGACAGAGGCCGAGTAGGTTAAACAATAAGGTGCCAAGGAGCCAGAATCCACTGGGTGAGGACAGTGACAACCAGCAGGTGGCGGAAGTTTCCAAGCAGTGAAAAAACAAGAAACAGAGGTCTAGGGTGGAGTCTGTACAGGAAAAACCACAGGAAGCCAAGATCTGTGACACAGACCCAAGAAGTGTAGGAAGAATGGCTTGGGGAAGGTAATGAACAAATCAGGTTGGGCAAAAGATGAAACTGGGGACCTAAATGCAGAGCTAGCCTTGAGTGACAAGTTTGCCCTCTGTCACTCACCACAGGCCACCTTACCCACAGGGAGAGGGCAGACAGGGCCTGGGCCTGAGTGCCTCCTCATCCCTTCAGTGCTCCTGCTGGGCTACCCTAGGGCCCTCCCTCCTTTGCTGTGAGGAAAGTCTGCAGTGGGGGTTGCTGAGCCTTGGCTCTGTGCCCAGTGCTCTGGGACACAGATAGAAGGTTCCTGCCCATGACGTGGATGTCGTCTGTTCCTTTCTTCCCAAAAGCTTTAGAGAGGCAGGAGGTTTGTCATGGTGGTTAGGGTGTGTAACCTAGGAGACAAGATGACAAGGAAACTGCAGGAATGAGCAGTGCCTGCTGGACAGGCGGCCCACGGGCTCGGCCTCCCTCCTTTCCAGGGGATGTCTGCTCCCTTTTCACACAGCCCGTATAAAAATGAAGCAGCAGCAATTTTTATTGAGGGACCTAAACTGAAAATAGGTTTAGAACATAATTTAAAAAAATAAAACAGCAAAAGTAGCAAAAAATATATGACCTTTTTAAAAACATTTTCCTTTTTTTTTTTTTTCTTTTTTTTTCTTTTTTTTTAATATATAGAGCAACTGATGCCTCCAAGCCACCAGGAGCATCTTACCCAATGGGTAAATCTCTGGTAATGACCCTTTTAAAAAGACATGTAAATATATACTCAGATTTATACACTTTGTGTTTTCTTCATAGCTATGTACAAAGCCCCCAGTTCAGGGCTGGGCCCCAGGGCCACCCTACTGCTCCCAGTCTTTGTCCTACCATCCTCTGGTACCAGGTATTTGGTCAGCAAAGCAAATTAGTATTGGAATTAATAAGCTACTGGCACCATCCATCTGGAGCAGAATTCACCTTCAGTTGAGGCCGGAAGCAGTGACCTCCTACTCCAGTAGCCCTGAGGACAAGGCACCTGCCACCAGAATGCAAGGGGCTGACGGCTAAGGTGAATTACAGAACCAGTACCAGGAACTCAGGACGTTCTTGCCCTGTGCCTTGCTCCCCACCCAGCCTTCCAGATAGTGCTGGGTCAGGGAGGGGCCTTGGTCCGACATGGGGGGAAAGAAGTGGTCCCTGGCCAGTGCCCGCCTCTTTGCTCCTCTTTCACAAGTAGAGAGTAGGAGGATGAAGAGGTGAGCCCTGCAGAGGGAAGGCAGGCCACACAGGAAGGTTGATGGGCAGCTGGCTCCTGCCAGCAGGAAGGGGCATGGGGACAGGCAGTGAGTCCAGCGTGGAGCATGGATGAAGAATACAGTCAATGACAGGGTCTGGAAAGGGATGGGCGGGTGGTCAGCGCCTTTTGAGTCCACCATTGGCAAGCTGGGTTGGGTGTCGGGGCAGGCACGGCTCCTCTGGCAACGGCTCATGAGAGAAGACAGAATCCTCCCCCGAGGAGCAGGTGGAGCTTCGGGTGTCAGGAAAGCTGGGTGAGTACTGGTCCAGGGGCATTGACAGGTCCAGATACTCCTGTGACAGGTGAGCAGAGGGGCTGTTGGGCTGGGTGTTTAACCCAGTCACCTATGTGGGAGGTGGAGGTCTAGCATCCTTACCTGGTTGGAGGTCAAGGCCACAATGCGGTCCAGGTCTTCCACCAACTGCTTGAAGGTAGGTCTCTGAGAGGGCACTGCGTGCCAGCAGTCCCGCATCATCATATACCTGCACACAGCACAGAGGTGTAAAAGGCGGCCTGGGAGGGCCATGCCACGTCCTTGGGATACCCAGCCCTCTCCTCCCTAGCCCTGGCTTACAGCTCATTGGTGCAGTTACTGGGCTTGTCCATACGATGACCCTCCTTCAGCAGCTTGAAAAGCTCCTCCACAGGCACCCCAGGATATGGAGAGCCACCCAGTGTGAAGATTTCCCATAGGAGGACCCCAAAAGACCACCTATGGATAAGCACAAAAATCAACAGGGTACAGTGGAAGCCACCCACTATCCCATCACCCATCTTACTCAGCCTTCTCAACGTGTGCAGCGCAGCAAGAGCATGTCAGAGTTCCTCCCTCTGAGATGGAGGGGCACACTTATCCACCCCCATCCATGTTGGAATGCAGAAGCCAGCTGAAACCCTCTCCCATGTATCCCTCCAGATTCCTTATTTCAGACTTACACATCACTCTGGTGGGTGTAAATCCGGTCAAATAGTGCCTCGGGTGCCATCCACTTTACTGGCAGCCGGCCCTGCCAACAACATAGGACATCTCAGGGCAGAGAAGGGACAAGTAGGGTGTAGGCAGTATGTGTGTGGTGTATGTGGCATACCCATCTTCAGCCCATCCTCCCACCCTAGAGAACAATCCAGCTGGGTTATAGCAGGCATCCAAGTGGCAGGGCTGCTGGATGTATCCTCTGCCGGGATACATCCAGTCATCACGTACATTGGTTGTCTTCTTATAGTAGTCGATGTGATGAATGTCTCGGGCCAGGCCAAAGTCCGCAATCTTCATCACATTGTCCTCTGTCACCAGGACATTCCTGGCAGCCAGGTCTCGATGGATGCACTGCAGGGGGGTGAGGGATAGTGCTGGCTTTGAACTGCATGCTGCTTCTCGTGATCTGTGCCCCCAGCCCATCACACATTCTGTAGCCCATAGCAGAGCAGCAGCCTTGCACATTGGCCACACCGCTGACCCTCCTAACAGTCTCTCTCCTGAACACCTGCAGCTCCAGGCTTTGGAAGCTCTCAGCAAAGCCTCCTTACAGGAGACATATTCTGGTTCCCCCAGCTCCAAGCTTTTGGATTTT
The DNA here is from genome assembly GCA_004027165.1 of Ctenomys sociabilis. Lineage (NCBI taxonomy): Eukaryota > Metazoa > Chordata > Mammalia > Rodentia > Ctenomyidae > Ctenomys > Ctenomys sociabilis. The sequence goes on along the minus strand of PVKA01009734.1, from coordinate 46,595 downwards.
CACCAAAAAGCTCATTTTTGATCTTCCTGGTGCCAGCTGAGAGCCTGTCCCCTCAGCACAACACAGCCACATTGGGTTAGGACTCAAGCAAAGCCATCGCTGCCATGTACCAAGAACTGTCATTAACACTTGCACTGATGTGGCTGTCTTGTTTTCTTACCATTTCTTTTTTTTTTTTTTTTAAGTCATTTCTAAATAGTCACTTGTTTTTTTTAAATTTTTATTTATTTTTGGTGGAACCGGGGATTGAACTCAGGCCTCGCGCTTGCCAGGGAAGCACTTATTCCACTGAGCCATCTCCCCAGCCCTTCTTACCATTTCTTAACTTTGTATTTGAAATAGTTATCCAAGGTCATGCAAAGTGGTAGAGTACAGAGCTGAACAGACCTCAATCTGGTCCCAAGGCACTGCCTCTGACTATACTAGCTGTCCTGTCTGAGGTCCCCAAAAGCCTTAAGACAACCCTAGGACTGGAGCTCACTACTCTACACAACTGTCCTGGAGGATGGAAAGTAGCTGGGGTACTAGGAGCTCAGTCCTACTCTGACCTCACAGTGGGAGACTCAGGTTCCATACCTTCTTAGAGGCAAGATATTCCATGCCCCGGGCCACCTGGTAGGCACAGGATACCAGGTCCTTGGATGAGAGCTGCTCCTCTGGGTTGTGGCTGGGGTTGTAACAGTATTCCAGTCCTGGGGGCCGTCGGGCCTGCAGATACTCCCGTAGATTGCCCTTGGAGGCATACTCGACAATGACATACAGAGGCCCTGTTAGCACAGGGAGGAGGAGCAGCAGGTGAGCAGGTATGGCTTTCCCTGTGTCACTCTGCTTGCATGAACCCTGGTTTTGTCCTCCGACTACTGAAGAGGATCTGAGTCTTTCTATACCACAGGAAGTCAAATACATTCTTTCCTGCACAATCCAGAAAGTTTCCAAACCAAGTTGTACATAGAAGCCCAGCAGGCCACTGTCACTTTCTTGTTTACATCTCTACACTGCCTGTGAATCTTTTTTTTTTTTTTTTTTGGTAGAACCGGGGATTGAACTCAGGCCCTTGCGCTTACCAGGAAAACGCTTATTCCACTAAGCCATCTCCCCAGCCCCTCTTTTTTTTTTTTTTTTTTTTGACAGAACTGGGAATTGAACTCAGGCTGCCTGTGAATCTTGGTGCCTATATTCTCAGATCAGCACTCATGGCATACCAGCCTAGACCCGAGAAGTACCTGGGCACTGTCCAACTGGCACCTCTTCCCAATCCCCTCCCTGGGGCAGCTGAGTCCCAGTCACACTACCCAAGGTGTGCCCTGCCCAGCAAGGGAGCCAGCTAATCACTGCCTACCGTCCTGCGTGCATGCCCCCAGCAGGTTGATGATGTTTTTGTGCTTTCCAATCATCTTCATCATCTCCATCTCAGAGATCAGGTCAGACAGATCCTTCTCTGTTGCATCAGCTTTGCATGCAAACCAGAAAGGGATGAGGCTCAGATATTGTGAGAGGGAGGACATGGGAGGACAGTGAAGCGGAGCGGGTGGAGTGTACTTGAGGAGCCCTTTCATTTTCTCTTCCCTCCTTGGGAGTGACTGCTGCCCATGTGGGAGTGTGGGACCACTAGTCATGGAGTGTAGAGGAAGCACTAGAGCACAGCCCAAGTGACCCTGCAGGGATCCTGGGTGCACAAGGTCCTAAGGACTGTGCGGAAGGGAAGGGCCACTGTGTGAGGACAGGAGTATCACTTACACTTCAACATCTTCACAGCCACTTTGGTCACACGGTTGGGTTTGTCCTTGTCCAGCCCAATGGCTTCTGCCAGCACCACCTGCCCAAAGCAGCCCTCTCCCAGGGGTTTTCCTAAGACCAGTCTTGGGAGGTGGGGCAAAAAAGAATGCTGTAAGTTGGAGCTGATGAAGGTCACAGCTTCACAGGACCCCACTGCCACCTCTCTGTTTTGCCCAATTTAGACCAGAAAGCAAACAGAAATATTTCTGGAGGAATCTCATGCACCTCCAAGAGCAATAATACACACAGCTTCTGCTATCAGAACCACCCAGAGGAATCCTCAGAAAGCTGGGCATTAGAGTGGTACCTGTCCCGGGGCAGCTCCCATCTAGGGTCTTCGGGAAGCTCATATTCAGAGACTCCAGCTAGCATAGGGGTCCCACTGGAGGAGAGACGAGAGGGCCGGACCAGAAGAACCCCAGAGTTCATGGACGCACTGGAGTCAGCTGACACCTGCAGGAAAAGAGTGGGGTCACCCTTCTAGCAAGACATGTGTTGGGGTGGGGATGGCTGACTCCTTCAAGCCCCCAAGGGGCTTTCACCATAGCAGAGGTGTATCTGGTACTCCATCCCCAGATAGTGGTGGAGGTCAGAAGAACCAAGTTCTGGCTCTATTTTCACTACCAATGAACCTTTCTGAGCCTTAAATCTGCTTGACACTTCATAGTTTACCATTGCATTACCAACCCTATTTCTGCCCTGATTCTTTGTGAAAGCCCTGCCTTAGATTATGGACTCCTGGCCCTACAGACCCGCCAGAAGCTGGCAATGTACTCTGCATGAAGTTTGCTCCTTCACACACCCACACCTTCTACTGAGGAGGGAAAGAACATTGGGGCACTGACTCTATCCTCTTTTCTATCCTGCCGGATACCTTGGGCTGGCCCTGGAAATGGTCCACATGCAGGACAACAGCTACATATCCAGTCCTTCCAGGACTTTTTCCCAACTCACTGTCAAGAAAGTGGGCCTTACAGCCAGGGGCCAAGGAATGCACAGACCACAGCAGTGGAACCCTCTTGCTATAGGGGTTCCCCTGGGCCTGCCTCAGGAGTTGGAGAGCAAGGGTCAGTCAAACAGCTCAGAAGACTAAAACACCTGCTTAGGCAGAGCACAGCAGCCAGGTTTGATCTCGGGAATGCTGTGCAGCCCCACCCCCAGGGGTGTGCTGAGATTGCTATTGAGAGTGAGCTTGGTGGCGGGTGCCTATAATCCCAGCACTTAGGAAGCTGAAAACAGGAAAATCACTATGAATCTGAGCTGTGTAGTGAGACCCTATACTAAATACATTAAAAAAAAAAAAAAAAAAAAAAAAAAAAAAAAAAAAAAAAAAAAAAAAAAAACAGTTGGAGAGCAAAGCCCAAAGCAGACTAGGAACAATGAAGGGCACAGGTGTGCGAGGACCCCAAGGACATACTCAGAGGCCCAGGGGCAAGTGTGCAAATCCCCCATCTACTTTCTGTTACCTGTCTGCGCAGGGGGATGCTCTTGGCCAGCTTGTGCACAGCCATCTGGCTGTGGAAGTCACTTTTCTTGGTGCCACTCTTCATCTTATAGATGATGACAGCGCCCACCATGCAGGAGATGAGAAAGGCCCCTGTGCAGTAGATGATGATCTCCAGGTAAAAGGGTGAGGTCATCACTGCCGGTCTCTCCTCCAGGGCTGGGTCAGTGTGAACAGGGTATTAGCAGGTTCTGAGGACTGTGTCCAAGAGGGCCCCCCTTTCCATAAGAAACTCATCTCCTCTCCCCTGGGGGCTTTACAGAAGAAGGCCCAAGCAAGGGCCTGGCAAGGACCAGACTCCGGCATAGACCCTTGAGGCTCCCTTGAAGACCACATAAGGATGGACTGCTCCAGTGGTGGTAAAACTCTGGCACACATGGCCTAGTAGGCTGTCTGCTATCACTGAAAGCTCTAAAGCTCTATCCCATCTCTGGAATAGAATACTTGCCATATCAGTTCCACCCTCTGAGAAGACACCTTTCTCAACCTCTTGTGCCAGCAGGGCCTCTTCTCACCACAGTGGCACACACTCACTACACGGGGGCAGTGAGTGACTATTTCTGAGGCAGCCCCTCCTGGCATACAATATCCTCAGGATGAGGACAGAAGATGGGGAACCAGCCTGTTCTGATGACACATCCTATTTCAAATCTGTGTCACCTCTCTTAGGTCAGACATGTACCTGGACAAACCACACTGACTGAACTGCTCAAGATTAAAAATATTTTTTTGCTATTCTTAAGAATTCTACAGGGCACTAAGGAACTCTTAAAATGTATGAAAATGGCACGTGTGTGGAGGGGCACTATTTCCTTCTTCCCCAAGCTTTCATGTAGAATTTATACCCATCCCCATGGAAGCCACATCACCAAGACCCTTTCCCTTCAATGAAAGAAGATGCCCTGGGCCCTGCCAACTGGCCAGCCCTCCCCTCTGAGCACAGCACCAGCCACAGGGAGGGTGGCTTCCAGTCCCTTCCAGGGGGTACAAGGCTTGACAAGGAGACATGAGAGCCAAGGAAGTGAAAAGTGTTCTGCTTTTTTCTTTGCCAGATATTAAAACACAAAGACAACTCATTGGGAGCAGAGACAGGACAGGGAAAACTACAAAAACAGAATGCTTCTTTGCCACAAGCAGGGTATGGAGACTGCTGGACAAGCAGAGTAGAACAGCTGAGAGGAGCAGGAAGGACAGCATCTACAGCCGCAGAAGAAAGCAACATCTGCACCACATGCAGGACACGGGGACACAGCCTCGACCAGCAGCACTCTGCGGTTGCAAGCCCACCACCCTGCCCAGGCTGTAGGCTCCTTCCTTCCTGGCCCAGCACAGACACCTCCCTGCATGGGGCAGGAAGGGTGTGGCAGTAAATGGGGTCCTCATTCACGAAGCCTAGGTTGTGGCAGAGAACTACAGGACTGAAGGGTAGGCCAACCCTTACACCAAGTGCCTGGGTTCCAGCTCGCAGGCTTGGGGTCCATCCTGTAGCCCTTGGGACTAGCCAAAAAGAGTCTGGTAGTCCAGACCCTTGGTGCCAAGAAATAGTTGCTGGACCCAAGGATGGAAGGAGCCTGGCCTGAGGAGAGCCCAGCTGCAAGGTAAATCCAGACCCATGCATGCATTGCATTGGCCAAGGGAGAGCCAGAAACAGGTCCTGTGGGAGGCGTCTGTGCTCCTGAAATACCAGGACCCTCCGAGTGGGCTAAGAGGACTCAACCCTTGGGCTGGACAGAAAAGGGCACATGGCAGGCAAAAGCCATCCCCCTCCATCCATCCCTCTCAGCTCAGGTCTCCCCCAACCCCACAATGCATGCTCCCCCCGTGCCTGTGGCAAGGGCAGGACATCGAGAGGAGAAGTACAGTGTGTACCTTCCAGAACGGTCAACCATGCAGAGTGATGGGAGAGTCCGATAGAGTTACCCGCCAAGCACGTATACTCCCCTGCGTCCTCAAAGGAGACATTCCTTAAGTGAAGCACTTCCATCTCCTTGTCGGTGGTATTAACTCCAGCAGTCTAGAAGAGACAACAGGAGCAAAATGGACAAGCACAGGACATGAGACCTTGAAGTAACCCAGAGAAAGGGGCAGACTGAGAAAAGGGGACACAAAACCAGAGGAAGAATTCTCCCCAGCGTCTCCTTTGTGACAAGGAACAAACAAAACCACCAGGCAGCGAGACCTGTTAGAGGAAAATAGTAAGGCCCTGGGAGGAGCTCCGGCGGACCTGAAGAGGCGAGCGGTTACGACCCTTCACCACACTGCCATCCCTGTCCACCCAAGCATGCGCGGCGGGCGGCATGGAGAAATAAGGTCTGGCAGCAGGGGCTGTTTGGTTTTAGAGGGCACACACAGGAGGGAAAGGAGGGAGCTGCAGCCTATCTCTGTGTCTGTCTGTCTTTCTCTCTCTCCGGGGCTGGCAGGGTCTGGCCTCCAAGGGAGCATCCAGTCCCTTTTCTCATCCACCACTCAAACCTTCAGGCTGAGGTCTCATCCCTGACACACTGACCCCTGCCCCACATCCAGCACACACACACACACAAGCCAAGGGACACACAGAAGGCATAGAGGGAACCTGCAGACACCAACACAGAACCAAACCAAACCAGCCTCCCAGGCCAGGGATTTTTCCATGGCTCTGGCATGAAAAATGCAAGAGGATCACAGGGGAGCAGCGCTGGTTTCCCCGCCTGCCCCTGCCACACGGAGCCTAAGTCAAGTTCCCAGCATAGGGGCCCATCCGTCTCGCCATTACCTTTCGCCACAGGTCTGGTGACAGTGAGCCACGCAGACTGGTTAGCTTCACCAATATAATTGGAAACCTTACACACATACTCCCCGCTCTGGGCCTCTGTCACATTGAACAGGGTCAGCACCTCCGCATCCGAGCTATTAATCCCCGAATGCTGGAACAAACCAACGACACACCAGTCAGTGGGGCAGACAACGGAAAGCAACCACATTCTGCTCCCATGTGACTTGCAGGTGGGCCCAGGAGGGTGAGGCAAGGGAGACACTGAGATGTGTCATCTTTCCTTTGGAGCAGCACAAAACAAGGCGGCTTCCAAAGTCCAAAATATTTGAAATAATAGAAAAGAAAGAAAGAAAAAGAAATCACTGCCCCAGAGCAAATTCTTTGTTTGTATTTAACCCACTCCTTCAGAGAGAATAAGTCCGAAGCTCCAGGCCCCAGCCTTCTTTTTGGCAGAACCAGGAATTGAACTCAGGCCCTTGCCCTTGCTCTTGCCCTTGCCAGGCAAGCACTTATTTTACTGAGCTATCTCCGTCTCCCCTCCCCCAGCCTTCTTTCTGCACAGCAGTTTCAGCACCAGTGGTGAAAAGAAGGGACAGGCAGTAAATCTTTTGGGACAGCTAAGCCAGGGGAGGAGGAGGTCTGGCTGTGGGACAAGCAGGTAAACCACTTTCCCAGCTTCTGGTTACTTCCTGTTGCAAGATCCATGGGTGACTTAGCCATTACCTTCCCTGGACTAATGGAGCATTCAGGGACAATGAGAGTCTGGGAGTGACAGGAAAAAGGAAGAAAATGCCATTACTCCTCTACTGCTTAGGATTTATATGTGGCATTTGCTTTCCCAACTACTTAAGCTGTGTTCCTTATCAATTATCACAGGTGCCAAAAGGTCACCATGAGGAAAAGAAGTAGGGCTGATACAGGATGGCTTGCTAGCCAGACTGTTTGCAGGTGTCCAAACACCTACCTGGAGTAGCTAGAGCACTCTCAGAGTCCCACTACTTAGCTGTTCTCAGCTCACCCTCATCTATCCTGTCATTAGTCCTGGGGATGTGCTCAGATCCTACCAAGATGAAGTGTGTACCTGATGGGTGAGGGATTAGTCCCAATCCCAAACAATGAGCCTGACCAAAGGAATCTGAGCCCGTAGAAGGTACTGGTCTCCTTCCCAGCAATGGCCCATTAAGACTACTGTCAAGATTACCTTCAAGATTTGCACGTAAGGCAGGTTATCTGGACCAATCTTACTCCCGTTCACCTCGATGTGTTTCAGCCACTGGATGTGGGGCTGTGGGTCACTGTACACCTTACACATGAACTCCACGTTGCTGCCTAGGGCCACTGTTTTGTTGGCAGGCAACCCTGCCTGCAGGATAGGCCTGTGAGGGGACCGCTCTAAGGAAGAAGGGAGAAAACAGCTCATTAGACCTTGCCTGAGCAGGTCCTGAGTGAGCCACTGACAGAGGATGTTAATCTAAAGAGAGGAGCCCTGGCTTTTCTAGACATGGACAATGCCCTTAGCACTGCTATGCTGAGCCCACTAACCTGTACAATTCCAGCCTCAAGCCACCAGGAATCTCTTCTCCAAAGTAATGAATGCATCTACTTCACAGGCATAGTAAATCTCTCACCTAATGGAGAGCCTATAATATCTCCAGGCTGAATGAACCCTAGCCTACTTCTCACCTAAAATCAGCCACTTAAAATTTCAGCTGCCCCAAGGATGGCCCAGGAGCAGCAACCGTGCATCACCTAGGAGCCCGTCAGCGATATGGAGTCTGGGTGGCGGTGCCTTACGATCGCCAGAGCATGCACAGCAGCACCTGTAGAAGGGCCAGACGAGGCACCAGCCCACACACCTCCTAACAGTTTCCTGTGAGGTGTGCCTGGGCACCCTGTGTGAGCTCCTGGCACCTGGCTGGTCTGATGAAGGACCACATACAAAGTGCAGGGAGCATATTTCAGGAGCCCAGCAAATCACTTGCTGGCTTGGTAAGCAGTCTCTAACCATCACTGCAGCAGTCAGTTCTCTGGAGAAACTAGCGGCAGCACTTTCTGTTTCATGGTGATGCACAGTTTGGAAACAGTATTACTGCCTGACCCTCTTCACTATTGTACAGATGAAAAACCAAACTAAGGTGAGGCACAGGACAGCAAACAGCCTGCTCTAGGTAACAAACATAGTGAGTGCCAAGTGCTACTCTAACTATATCCCCCCTTAGGTTCAGGGCTTAAAAGGGGCTTCCCTCAGCACCCCTTCCCCATGCTCTCCTGCACTTGGCTTTCTCACCCACAACATCAAGCTGGTAGGTGTGGTTGATGCTTCCGTACTCATTCTCCACAATGCAGGTGTAGTTTCCCTTGTCAGAGGGCACCACGGAGTCCATGATGATGCTCCAGGTGGCATAACGGACCTGTGGGAGACATACACCACGGCTCCAGGGGGCTCTGGAGGAAACCGCAGGCAGAAACCTGGGGCAGGGCTGGGACCCAGCTGCAGCGGAGGCAGCCCACTCAGGAAGGGCCCGTCCTGCTGACAGATGGGTGTGTGGACTTCAGCTGTCTGCACCTTAGGCACAGCAGGCCAGCTGTGACCTGGACAAACACACTTCTGAAGCTCTCAAACTCATCAGAAGCCCTCGGAATCTGGCTTTCAGCCACTCTTCTCCAGTGCTTGCAGAAGTTCTGTTGAGAAGCCAGCTGTGGCGGTCCCTGACATCTTGTTTCCACGCCGGTCTACCTGCTAGGCCAATCTCTGCTCAGACCTGTTTTTACCTCCCTTCCTCAGCTCTGCTACATGCTGACTGTGCTCTGCTTTTCATGATCGCTGCCCATTTGCTGCCTTACTTTTCTTTTTTTCTTGTGGTACTGGGGACTGAACCCAGGGCCTCCACACTGAGCTACATCCCCAGCCCACCCCCCTTTTTGACTCATTAGGTCACTAAATTATATAAGCTGGGCTCCCAGTCTCCATGAAGCTGCCTCAGATGTGGCCTTACAGATGTGGGCCACCACCCGCAGCTTTTGATTCCTTACACTAGAACATCTTTAATGGGCAGGAACACTGTCTTGCCTTATTTGAAGCATAGTGACTTGCAGAGAGCAAGAGCTTGGTGAATTAACTTAAATATTTTCTTAGTGGTTGGTCCTGGTGATGCACACCAGTTATCCCAGCTCTACAGAAAGCTGAGGTAGGAAGATCCCATCCTCTAGACCAGCTTGAGTACCTTAGAGCCTGTTTTCAAAATTTTTTTAAAAGGCTGCACTTGCTTAGCAGGTAAAAGGCTCTGGGTTCAATCACCAGTATCACCAAAACAAAAAAAACAAAAAACCCCAACACATTTCTCTATTCTTTCAGATTGCCTCTGTTTTTTTTTTTTCTTTTTTTTTTTAAACATAAAAATAACAAGAAAAGCAGCCTGATATGTTGGCAAATGCCTGTAATTGCAGGACTCAGGAGGCTGAGACAGGAGGATCACTCCAAGTTGGAGGCCAGTCTTGGCTACAGAGGAGGGGAGAGAAGAGGGGATGGGAAGAGAAAAGAAGGAAGGGGAAGGGAGAAGAGAGGAGGGGAGGGGAGGGGAGAAATTCAATAAGAAGAGAAACAGTGCTTCCTTCTGAGGATGATCAGAGGCAAAGAGTTCATGATAGAGATGTTCCTATAAGTATTAATGATCAAAGAACAGCAATTTACACAAGGAAGGCTGGTCATTAACATGAATGGTCTAAATTAGCAAAACAAGACAAATAAAAATGACGAAGCACTTCCATTTGTTGTCAAAGGCCTGGCAAACTTGTCTTTCTTATGTTCTGCCATGGGAAGGTGACTTCATCTTCCTTTGTTTGGTTTATTTTATTGGACCAGGGACTGAACTCAGGACCTTGTGCTTGCCAGGAAGGCATTTATGCCATTCAGCTATATCTCTGGCCTGATTTTTTTTTTTTTTTTTTTTTGAGATGGGGTCTCACTCTGTAGTTTCATGCTGGCTTTGAACTCGAAGAGATTCTCCTATCTCATGCTCCCTAACTCTTAGATTACAAGTGTACACCACCATGTCTAGCCATTTTTCCTTTTAAGAAAGTGACTGTCAGCCAAGCATGGTGGAACATGCCTGTAATCCCAGAATTTAGGATGCTGAGGCAGGAAGATCAGTGCTTTTCAAGGCCAGCCTGGACTAGTTGGGGAGACCATGTCTCAAGAAAACAAAAAAGTAATTTTGGGCTACGGTCTGGCTCAGTGAGAGACTATAGAAGCATAAGCAAGGCCCTGATTTCCATCTCTATCATACAAAAAGAAAGTAATCAGGTAATCTGCACCAGCATCTGAAAGAATGCTTATATATACCCTTTGAACCAGTAATTTCATTTCCAGAAATCTGTTCTAAGGAAACATGTTTAAATATACTGATGAAATATTTGCTGGCACGTTATTTGCATTTGTGAGAAACTAGGAAATACCTAAACATCATAAAATAATTAATTCAAGAGTCAGGGATATACTTCAGCAGCATAGCACAAGCACAAGGCCCTGGGTTTGATTTTTAGTACAACACACACACACGTGCACACACACACACACACACACACACACAAAATTGTGGTATTTATTTATTTGGTGTTAGAGGTCGAACTCAGTACCTTATACTTGCTAGGGCTGCTGAACTATCTCCCCCACCCTGTGGGATATATTTATAATAAAACCTCAGGTAAACACTCATGCTTGAAATATCAGTGATTCATGTTATTGCTAACAAATAACAAGAAATTAGAGCCAGCAGTCAGTTATGGATTAGAGCGCCTGCTTAGACACAGCGCAGTGGCCCGGGTTCGATTCCCAGCACGCTATGCCGGCCCAGTCCTGGGGGCACGCTGAGACGTTGATTGAGGCTGACCATGGTGGCACGTGCCTGTAATCCCAGTGCCTGGGAGGCTGAAAACAGCAGAATCACTACGAGTCCAATCTACATAGTGAGACCCTGTAGACCCTATAGACCATGTACTAAATACAAAAAAGAAAAGAAAAAAGAAAGAAATGAAAGAAAAAGATATTATATGTACAATGCAAACAATCATGCAAAAGCCACATGAAAAGCCTTTTTAACTTGTGTTGCATTTGAAACTTAAAAAACACTATATAGTTAAAAGCATTATTTAAAACAATTACAAGGAGCTGGGGGTGCAGTTCAATGGTAGAGCACTTGCTTAGCAACTGCAAAGTCCTAGGTTCCACCCCTAGTACTAAAAGAACACAAAACATAAAGCAGGGCTGGCAAAATAGGTCAGCAGACCAAGTGCCTGCACAGGCAAGTGCAGGGACCCAGGTTCAATCCCCAGAACCACCTGCTGCACCAGTGTGCTGAGTTGGCAACAGAGACTGGGCGTGGTGGCACATGCCTATAATCCAGTACTAGGGAGTCTGAAAATAGGAGGATCACTATGAGTCCGAGTTGTGTAGAGACCCTACACCTAATACATTAAAATATAAATAAATTAACTAACTAACTAACTAAATGAGACAAGCGCCTTTTTTTTTTTTTTTTTTTTTTTTGCAGAACCGGGGATTGAACTCAGGTCCTTGCTCCTGCCAGGGAAGCGTTTATTCTACTGAGCCATCTCCCCAGCCCTTAAGCGCCTGTTTTGGCAAGCGCAGGAACCGGGGTTCAATCCCTGGTTCGGCATGCTGCACCAGCCCCATTGTTGACTCGGTCTGGGTGTGGTGGGATTACCCCTGTAATCCCAGTGCTGGGGATGCTGAAAACAGAATGATCACTGTAAGTTTAAGATGTGTAGTGAGATCCTGTACCTAATACATAAAATGAAGAGAAAAAAAAAAAAAAGCAAACACATGGGCTTGGGAGATAGCTCAGTGGCATAAGCGCCTGCTTGGCAAGATCCTGAGTTCAATCCCTAATACCGCAAAAAAAAAAAAAAAAAAAAAAAAAAACCTACAGACTACAAAGGCCTTTAGTGAAGATTTCCTATTTCAGCCTCTTTCATTCTTCTTAGGATAATTTCCCCAACTTTCCTAGGTATACACACATGTACCTTGTAGCCTCCAATCCTGTGGTCAGGTTTGAATTCTTTGCCATTTTTCAACCAGCGCAACGTGGGGCTGGGTGTCCCACTAGAAGGACATTTGAACTTCACTGTCTTGGCAGCAGGCACAGCATGCAGCTTCTTTTCCATCTTCTCTGGTGATGTCCAGTATGGAGCTACGGCTGCCCGGGAAAAGCCAAGAAAGACAAGATGCGGAGGTGGTCAGGCTCCAGGGCAGGGCCCAGCAGGATGGGCAGTGCCGGCCCTCTGCCAACATCTGTATGCCATGCCCAACGTCCTGGGCACTGGCGGGGGCCCCCAAGGCCCCCTCAACCTCCTGTCTCTGGCTTCCGCCCGCCTCCCTGCCCGGTGGTAAGGTAGGAAGGCGTCTCACGCGTACGGTTTGGTTTGGTGTTGTCGGCCTCCTTCTCCTCGGAAGAAGAGTCATCGTCATCATCCTCATCCTCCGAGGAGGGCAGCGCATCTGCAGGAAGGGGGACAGCGAGGACCCTGCTGAGCTCTTCCTAGTGGGACCGCCACCCCCATGGTCAGTGAGGTCCCCGAGGAGCAATGTGCTCTCCCCAGAGGGTGCTGGGCCTGCTCTCCCCCCTTAGTGACAGTCTCTGGGGAGGACGGAGTTTGTGTGTGCAGCCCAGGGCCGTGCCTCCCTGCCCTGGCCTGGTGCACAGCCTCAGCGGCCCAGCACCTTCCCATGGCGACGGTCCAAGGGCCGGCTGCTCCTCCCAGATGCCACACTGTGTGGAGGCACTTCAGATCATAGTACCACCTGGCTATCCTGGCTCTCAGGATAGCAGCCAGGGAACTCATGCCCTCCTGAGGGGTGCAGACCACCAGAAGGACAGCCTACACCAGGGATTCTCCTAGCAGAGCTGCTCAGGCTCGGAGCTGCCCATACCACTCCCTAAGAGAATGCACCCCTCCGGAGGAAGAGCTCCACACTGGCAGGCAGCAGCAGGGCTTGTGCCACAGCTTTTGCCAGTCCTTCCTGGCACTTTCAGGGATCTGAAAGGAAATAAAGAAGGCAGGGCCTCCATTGGGATAGATTCTAAATGATGCCTGGGAGGAGGTGCCAGGCCCACATGCTGAGGTACACAAGTGGTCCAGCTGTACCTCCTAGAATCCTGTTTTTGTAAAAATTGCATCCTGACAGTGATATTTTATCCTAACAGTGCTATCTCCCTGGCTGCCCAGGAGCTATCAGGCAGGCGTCTCCAACACACCCACGGATGTGGCAGTGCACCCCTGTCCTTCCCACCACAGTGGGGACCGTAACACATACTCTAGGGCTCTGGTCAGGGCATGGCAGCCACAGCATGAAAGCTGGCAGAGCCCATTTAGCACCCTGGAGATCTGGGCAAGTGGTGGTAGAAAAGACAAGATTCTACCACCTCAGAGCATCACCAGTCACCTTGGAGGTGGGCCCTGGGAGCCCCAGGTCTCCAGCCTGGGGTCCACCCCAAAGGTCTCCCCTCAGACAGCTAAGCCACACGCCGGGCAGGGAGCAGTGTTAGTGGGCAGCAGTTTCTGAAGCAGAGTGGATCACGGCAGGGAAGGAGGTTCTTCTCCCCTGATCCAGCAGCAAGAGGCAGAGGGTGGGCCTGGGAGGGGAGGAGGGCTTGGCTACCAACCTGAGACATTGACGGAGAAGTAGCTGGTGTCGCTGCCAGAGGGACTGCTGGTCACACAGGCGTAGAGGCCAGAGTCGGCGGGCACGGAGTCCCGCACCTCCACCTCCTCCCCTGTGATGCGGGTACGGTTGCTTTCCGCGAGCTGCACCCCATCCCGCAGCCAGTTGATGCTCTGGACATCGTCCCGTAGCCGACAGCGAAGCTGCAGCAGGTCACCAGGGTGGACCAGGAGGGACTCCACTTCCACAGGGCCTCCCCAGGGCTGGGCTGCAGCCACAGCGGGGACAGGGAGAGGAGCAGGGGGAGAGGGAGGGAGGGAGACAAAGGAGTCCCACTAGCCATGGCGGGCCACATGGACTCAAGGTCACAGAGCTGGGGAGCAGGACTGGGAACAAGGTCAGTGGGAAATGCCCGGCTACCTGGGACTCCATCTGTCCTCCTCCACCCCACTCCTCCAAGTCAAAGGAAGAAAGAGGCAAGTTAGGAAGCAGCTGCAGCAGCATTAAGCAGGTCATGTTTCATTATACCTCATCCCAGGGGAAAGGCCAGTCTTCCCCAGGACTTGTCCACAGTTTCCCAACACATGTCAGGTCTTTGCCAAGAGTGGCCACTTCCAAGAGGAATAACCCATTCCTTTCGGCTAGGTCAGTTTCACCCCTTTCCCTAGTGACTCTTGAATACACTCTGCTCCTCAAAACTCCAACAGCCCTAAGAAGGCATGCTTGTCCAACAGGACTTTGGATTCACAAGATCTGGCAAAAGTGGGCATTGGAGACATACGTGGGAGAGACAACCAAAGAAAGGTCAGCTCAGGGGACCTCCAGCTAACAGGTGTCAGGCCTGGAGGATTTGGAGCCTTTGCCTATATTAGGGACGGAGGCCTGCAGCTGCCACAAAACCCACACTTGCTCTGGCAGAAGTGGTGCACACAAAGCTCTTTTCTCCTCATTCCACTGCTGGGACCAGCCTCTCCTGTGGCCGACCACATGATGTCACATATCCACCCTGCCCCCTCCCACCTACCTCTCCTTTTCAGGCAGCAGCCCTGGACCTGCCAGAGTGTCTACAGCTCCCAAGAGCCAATGCTACAAAAAACACCCACCCTTCGCCTGGCCAGTGACTCATCCAGCAAGAAGCTGTGATCTGGACACACCCAGGAACAGCCATAAAGGCCCAGTGTCCCCTTCTCTATTAGCAAGGGGAAGTGAGCTTTGTGTTTCCTTCTAGGGTGTCTAAGCACACTCCTGGCCTCTTCTGGCCACCAGACTTGGGCCTCCACTTTCTTAGGGAAGCCCACTCATTTGTTGTTTGCTACATCTTCACCAGGTCCCCAAACTCTGGGACATGTTCTCCCTGGCCCCTGCTTGAAAACACTGCTGCTCCATGGCCAGCGAGTCATCTTCTGGAAGCCGCTTTGGCTACCAGTCTGAGGGAGAGGCCAGGGGTGTCATTTATCTTCAAATCCCCAGGCCCAGGATAAGGCCAGCCAAGTATTGAGAGTTTAATAAACACTAACAATAAATGATAGAGACTGCCATGCTACCTCCTCACAGCCTTTCTTTCAAACTAAACTATGCTTTGGTTCTTGACTCTTCTCTTGGCTTACAAAGCCTATTTCTGAAGTGCTGAACAAGCTTCTGCTAGAAACCTTACAAACAAAATCAGGTGTGTGGAGCTAGACACTGTGGTGTGAGCCTGTAGTCCTTAGCCACTAGGCTAGGCAGGTGGACCACTCCATGTCTCACTTAAAACAACAACAAAAAGAAAGGAATTAAAGGAGGAAGAGAAGGTAAGAAGGGTAACAGGGGTCTGTACTAGAAGGTGCCAGGGACAGTGGCTTTCTTTCAAGGTCCTGGCACTCCTGGTGCTCTACCTTAAACCCTGGGTTATCAGAAACAGGGCTGCTTGCTGCAAAGGGTGGGAAGCCTCTAGGCTAGCCCATACCTTTATTTGTACTCCAGGTAGGTCGAGGGGAATGCCACAAAGGTAAGCAGAACCCACACAGCTGGTTAAAAATAAGTTTTATGTGTCTTAGAAAACATTGCTCTTTCCATTTTTAATGGTTTGTGGCTTTGCCAAATGAAGGCAGAAGAAAAGCAGTTTTGACTCAACCCTGACAGAAAATAGCTGTCACTCCCATTGATCAAATCTCATTTCCCACAAGTGACCTCACTGATTAAATACTTCACAGCTTGTGACCTGCACCAGCCACTGGCCAGCAGCACACCTAACTCCAAGATTCTGGCCTCACACAGCACATGACAGGCGTCAGAGGCACTTGCAGTCCCCTAAGCAGAACACGCACCAAGCCAAGCTCTCCATGACCTGTGAAATGCCTCAGACATCCTCTCCTGATGCCATCACCTAGGCAGCGGTTCCTTCCCTATATGCTCTGGTTTGCTTCATCCTCTGTCATTCTTGGTACTATTTTGGGTAACTCACTCAATAGCCTCCCCCGAGTTATGAGTTCAGACTCACCCCAGCTCTGTGTCAGCATCCGTCAGGAGTCCTCCTGTCCCAGCTGATTCAAAGTCTACCACCAAAGGGCTGGCTAGACAGCTGAGCAGATTAAAGCACAGGGACCAGGGTTCAATTCCCGGTATGCCACGCTGGCCTTGCCCCCGGGTGACTGAGATTGCATGTGGTGGCACATGCCTCCCCTTGGGATGCTGAAAACAGGAGAATCACTGAGTCTGATCTGTGCAGTGAGACCCTGTAGACTCTGCACTAACTACATTAAAAAAAAAAAAAAAGCACACCACCAGAAACATTCAAGAAATATTTGGCTTCCAATTGGTGTTGCTGCTGAAATTTGCTACAAAATCATTCTTGTCCAAAACACACAAATTCACAGCTACATACCATCTTGAGTTTTATTTTTTAAGCACTATAAAATTAGCCCATATAAATGGCTTCTGGTATGGCTGGCTGTCCCTTGGAATCCAAAGGGGATTTTAGGACTCTCTGAAGTTGTAAAAGCCCGTGAACATTCAGGTCTCTTACATAAAATGGTAGTGTTGGCATACAACCTTTGCCTATCTTCCTCTATACATTACATCATCTCCAAATTATCTGTAACACCCAATATAATGTAAAGGCTATGCAAATACCCAAGACTGAAATTAGTACCCTCACACTGAGCTACATCCCCAGCCCATTTTTTATTTTTGAGACTGGGCGTGGTGGTGCATGCCTATAAATCCCAGCAGTTGGGAGCCTGCAAACAGGAGGATCACTAGGAGTCCCATCTACATAGTGAGACCCTATAGACCCTGTACTAAATTAAAAAGTAAATAAATTAATTAAATATATATATATATATATATATATTAGATAGATACAACACAGGGTCCAGCTAAATAGTAAAATTGCCAGGACTATGCTTGAATGTAGTCTTCCTGCCTCAGCCTCACAGGATGCTGGTATCACAGGTTGTGTACTACCACACCCAGATCTGTAACACTGCATCACCAAGGGAATGAGAGGGAAAATATGCCTGACACAATTTCCCCCCTGAATATCCTCCATCAATGGTTGGTTTAGTCTGCAAACACTTGTGGAACAAACATCACAATGTAACTTTGGAGTATTTTTATCAGCCCCAGAAGAAACTCCAAGCCCAGGGAAATTCTTTCCTCAACTCCCACCCTAAGTCTTGGTGACCACTAAGCTGCTTTATTGTCTTTACAGATCTGCATATTTTAGATCAATGTGCTATTTTGTGACTGGCTTATTTTATTACAAATCATGTAGTTAAGGTTGTTCCATGTTTCAGTACCTGCTTGTTCTAGTACTTCCTTCTAGAAGCTCAATAATATTTTACTGTATGGATACAGCACCTTCTAACCATCAGGTGATGAAGTGTCCATGTCTTTTGCTTCTCTTAACAACTACAAAAAAAAAAAAAAAAAAAACCCTAGCAAGCAGGGCTGGCAAGATGCCTCAGTGGACTAAGTGCCTGCTTTGGCAAGCACAGGGACCAGGGTTTGATCCTTGGTCCTGCACTGGGCCAGCAACTGAGTCTAGGCGTGGTGGTGTACACCTGTAATCCCAGTGCCAGGGAGGCTGAAAACAGGAGGACCACTACAAGTTACAAGCTGCGCAGTGAGACCCTATACCAAATAAAAACTAGAAATAATCCAGTGCAGAATTGCCTGTTACAATTTCACCTTTGCATCTAACAAGATAGAAACTACTTATAAGGTCTTGATTGATTTAGGGTCTGGCAGCGGGGGGGAGATAGTTCAGTAGAATAAGTGCTTGCCTGGCAAACACGAGGCCCTGAGTTCAATCCCCAGCACTGCAAAAAAAAAAAAGAAAGACAGAAAGAAAAATTTAGGTCTTGCAAAAGCCCAAATCTCAAGTATCAACTGCTTTTTTCATGGCTAGCAGAGCAACTGCTCCATTTGCAGAGCAGGGATAAACAGCTTTCTCTTTGGAGATGTTGGAGAAAGAACCGGCCTGTTTGTTTCCTGGGCCCTACCCATCTGCACAGTGACTTGAAGAGTGGCAATGACTATGAGTTGTCCTAAGGAAGGTGACTGCTTCCAGGATACTCTCTCTTTGCATCTATTTTGGTCTCTCCAGGGTTCCTTACTTATGCCCCACTTGTGTCTTGCATCCTCGGGGCTGGATCTGTGTCCGCCCAAGACTTAATAGGCTATTCAGTTGGTAGGTGTCCATTAGCAGGACACAACTGATGCTGCCATTGAAGTGGCTGTGAGAGACAAAGAAAGGAAAAGCCATTCTGTTGCTCAGCCACATGAAAGCATCTCAGGTCTGTGGAATAAGATTCAGTGGAGATAAGCAGTGCTCTAGGGGTGCTGACAGTAGCAAGCCACAAAGCCCAATGTCCAACACTTACTTTACGTGCCTTGCTTCCTGCAAGCTGAGAAGAAGGAGCAGGGACAGATGCATGGGGAATCTGCAACTCAGCCTTAGCTGAAAATGCTGGTGGGACCATGTTATAATGTTTACCATGCTAAGCTTGAGGTGCCATGTGTCCCAAGGGCAGAAAAGGGGCATCACATTCTGGTGCCCAGAGACTGGATCCCCACTACCACACCCGGAGGGGGAAGGCTAGACAGAGTCAGAGCTTGAACTCAACACCTTAAGAAGACTCAGGCTGCCAAGCTCACTCGTGAAGCCTTGGACAGTGCCCTAGAAAACAAAGGGCCAAAGGCTCTTCCTCAGCTGCTGAATCTGAGGCAAGGCCTCTCATCCTGGGACAGGTTCCTGGCACTGCAGATGCCATAGAAAGTCACTCAGATGGATCTAGGGCTCCCTTAGGTGGAACAGGAAGGGATTCATACAACAATCCCATCTTTCTTCTCTAACAGAGCCTCTGTTCCCTAAGGGTGAGCTAGGAAGCAAAGGGGGACATGCTTTTCAGTAATCCTCGAGGAAGGAACAGCTAGAAAAGACAGACGTGGGCATGAGGACACAATCCCACGGTGCTTTGAGTTCTAGAACATAATGAAGCCCCATGGAGTCCCTCTCCCTTCCTGCATACCCTTCACATACTGCACCACACTGGGTCACTCCCAACAAGCCAACAGGTGTGCTGCTGGCTTAGGTATGACTGGCCTGAGCTCTTCTGTGAGTGTTCAGCCACAGTGCTGTGAGAGTGCAGGTGGCCCGAGCAAAGGTCTTAATTCTAAGTCTATATTTTCTGCCAGCCATAGGCCTAAGCTGGGTGGGAATAGAGCTCAAATCGTGTTAAAACCTCTTTATCCTTCTGAGAAGATCCCATTTTCTACAAATTCAAGGAGAAAGAGAACTTTCTTCGAAATAGTTATCATTAGGAATCTCTGGGCCCTGTTACCATGCAATGAGAAAAGGGTTAAACCTATGTCTTAGTCAAAACAGGTGAAACCATAAACATACAACCTGACACATGTGAACACTTATTTTAAACAACATGTGACTGGGAGAACACAGGAACCAGTCTCTCTGGTTGTACAACATAAAGAAAGTACAAGTGGTCAGAGCAGACCAAGTTCACAAATGAGTCTTGCCAGAGATGGAAGGGAGGATAAAGGGGGAAAAATACAGGATTCAGATTAGCACTAAAAACTGGGAGCCAGGTGAGGGGGCACATGCCTGCAATCCCAACACTCAGGAGAGTGACAGAAGAGGTTCATGAATTCCAGGACAGCCTAAAATACACAGTAAACAGCCTGCCAACAAAACAAAACAAAACCAACACACAAAAACCTTAAGACTATAGGTGCAGGAAAGTGTTCCTAACAGGGCAGACCTGACTATATGTCCTGCATGAGCAGAAGGCTCATAGTCAAAAACCAAAACCAAAACCAGAAAGGAGAACAAAATAAAGCCACTAAAGAAGTCCTAGGGCACCTATCTCTGCAGCCAAAATTCATGCCAGACAGATGATTAAAGGCGAAATTGTGCTTTGAAACACCACTTCACCATCATTGGCCTCTAACAGTCAATCTAGGGTGGAGCTATCCATTCATCCTACACCTCACAACTCAACAGGACTCCATTGAAGAGGAGCCACACTTTTTAGTAACCTCATGTCTTCTTATAGATTACCTGGAATCCTTAGTCAAGGAATACCAGCCTTGGCCATTGGCCCATATTCATGGTGTATGGACCAAACCCTGTGCCCCATATGCAGCAACAGCTTCTCACTGCCCTCTCCTTTCACCCCCAGCCCCGGCAGGTGGCCGAGGGCCATGTGCCAGACATAATTCTCAACATGTGTTAAGCCATCAGATCCACATAACCCTGTGAGGTAGGCTTTATTATTATCCTTATTTTAGAAGGGAAACCAAGGCACAAAGCAGTTTGGGATTTGTCCAAGAGGCCAACCTAGGTAGTAAATGGCAGGACCAATATTCAAAACTGTACGGCCTGGTTCTCCAGAATTCATGCACACCCAGGGTCCAGCTCTACAGCTTTGAAAAGCAGACTGTGTCCTACAGTCCTTGACTTCTGGAGTGACAAAACCCTTCTAGTTCAACCCGCTGGTCCTGCTAAGGGCACCTGAGTCTCCTCCTTCCTCACCAGAGATTCGAAAATTGGTTGTTCTGACCTTATCCTCTCTCCTTCCCTCCCATCATCTCTTCAATCTCATAACTCACCTCTGAATCATTATATTTTATTAGTAAGCTTAACTTGTGAATGTGCTTTTCTGCTTGTGCTTATTCACAAAAACCCAAAAGTCAAGTGAGTTGTGCCTTTTACAATGGCAGGTGAGGGAGCTGGGGTGGGGTGGGGACTGTGACCCAGGACTAATAACAATGCCCTGCTTTGGCATCACACTGACACCTCACAGATCCTATTTATTCGTGGTCATGTCATTCATGGTGGCTCCCATTTCCACACATGAACACGGAAGCGTGGAGACCCCTCCACCCGCAGTCACAAAGCTAGGAGCAGCACTTGGCTGTAGATGCTGGATGTGCTGATCCTGGACCTCTTGGGACACTTCAGAAATACCTTCACAGCTGGTTGGGCAGTGAGGGGCAACCCATAAAGTCCACATCACTGCCTCAGCCACAGACAGTCCCCCCAAGCTATCCCTGGGCTCACCCTGATCAGAAACTTGATACCTTCTCTCTTCCCCCAGCCCTCTCACCCTTGATTACAGCTTACAGTTGATGACCTCTGATGACCCACTGAGAAGATTAAGAACATTAGGCAAGGGCTGGTCAGCTGTCTACAGGGACACCTCTCCATCCTGGGCACAGGTCTGACCCTTCCAGTTCTGCTGCTTCTGTTCCCTCACACAGAGGCCCATTCCTGCCTCCTCCAGAATCCAGTCTCAGCTGCCCCCACTCCCCCTCCACTTCTGTCCAGTCTCCCAGGTCCTCCACACAGGTTTTATTTTGCTTTTCCTCACCTAAGACCCTGCTTTTCCTAAAACACATTTTCCTTTCTCTCCAACAAGCGATAATTTTCATCAGGTCCCCAAACCTTCAAACTCACTCTTTGGAGATCTGTTGTTGAACTACATTCTCTTCTCCATGTGCTGTTTCATTGTTTTTGTTTTGGAACTGGAGATAAGTCCTTTTAAAAAAATGTTCTAATTTTGACAGTTTCGCTAAATTGAAAAGCCCAGGTTCGAACTTGCAATCCCTCTACCTCAGTCTCTCAGAGTGCTGGGTAACAGGCGGTCACACTACACCAAGCTTTACTCATCCCAGTAGAGTTTGTTCATCTTGCATTTTGTTATGGTGCCCTTCTGGTCCATAAATGTTTGTCTCTTCTCCCTGAGGTCTAGAATGGTCACTTGTTTTCCAGGTACAGGATATAGGGCTTGAATAACAATCTTCCCACAAGATCCAGCCACTGGTTGCAACATGATGTCCCTGGATAGTGATTTTTGACATCCCTGTGAAATCTTTGCCTCTGGATTTCCGGGTTAAGAAAACTGGGGAGAATGGCCATCTTCAGGAGCATGGAGGAAGTGGTGGTCCAAGGATGTTTACAGTCCCCATACAAGTTCCCCAAAGATAAATGAGGGGGCAATTGTGGGTGGGGCAGGAACTTGGGGTGGCTTTCAAAGCCATTTAAAAGAACTACAGAACAGCGCAGCAGGGCTCTGGGGCCCTCTGCAGAGGTTTTTTATTACGTTATTTTGGCTTTGAAATGGAACTGAAAACTTACTTTAGTCTGGCAAGCTGAGAATGGGGACTCTCACCAAAATCCCAGATACCAAGTTCCAGTCTACAAGGGTTGAGGTGTAGATAGGAAGCCCTAAAGATCCGTGACTCCATGAACAAATGCAGAGTTCCCAAGATATAAGGAAAGCTGCAGGAATGGGGGGCACAGGTGTGTGGCAGGGGAGACTGGAACACCAAATCAATTAGCAGGTCTGACGCCCAGATCAGCTATTCACCAGTCCCTGACCCAGAGAATCTGGAGTAGGGTGCCCTCTTTTTTTTTTTTTTTTTTTTTTTTTTTTTTTTTTAATAGAAAAAGGGAATGGAGTAAGAAGGGACATTTTGCATGCAAATGGGTCAGTGCCAGCAGAGCCCATTAAAATGTAAAAACTCTACATTCAGCCTGACAAAACGGTGCAAACTGCTGTGTTTGCCAGAGGGGCAGCAATAAAGCTCAACAAAGGGGCCAGGGAAGAATGGCGGGCTGAATGGCCTCAGTCAGCAGGTCCCCTCGCGCGTTGCCATGGGGACCCCACCGGGGCTTACTAAAGGTATTTCCTGAGGAGAAAGGGAGCACACACAGGCCCGGGCAGCCCGGCTAATCCTGACAGGAAGCCATCGCCATTCAGCAGCCCAGAGGCTTGGGGCCGCAGTTTTGTTTTGTTTTTATTAAAAAAAAAAAAAGATTTCAGTCTTTCTTGTGTGTCCCACCTCATCACTGTAATTTAGTGCAGAGCTGCCTGCGCTAGCCAGAGCCGCAGCCAGGGCCTGTACCCACCTCCTGATCTCCCCCCAAAAACAGCTCTGCGGGGGCAGGCAGGAGCAGGAAACTCACAGAACCCTACTCAGGAGCCCCAAGCTGAAACAGTTTGGCACTAACCTTAAAACAGAGAGAGGCAGCCTGGGTGGTGCGAGGAGTACCCCGCATCAGAACTTGGCTTGACTGAGGCTGACACTTCCTCACCTGGGTTTATCTGATGCCTCCTTCAGACTTGCTCTTTTTTCCCATTAGGGATTTGGTCCCCTTCCCCCGAATATCTCCCACTAGGATCGTAATTAAGTGATTAACAAAGGAATGCATCTATAAGATGTCTCAAAAGAACCCCCTCTTTTGGGGGCAGCAAAAAGTTCTGCCCCAAGTGCTAACGCCTGATATCGCCCTGAACAAGTGGAAAATGGTGCTCTTTCCTTACCCACGTCCCAAAACAATCCCCTCTCCCCTAACTAATCAGCAGAAAGAACCCCGGAAGAGCAAAGATAGACGCCCTCCAGCAACAGGGAAGGCTGGGCTAAGCTCAAAGCTCCTAGAAGTTTGTCACCATTTCTCTTTTGGCATCAGAAGAATCCGGCCTTTGCAGATTCAGGGAAGAAAGCCAACAACACAGCTGGCAGTGGAGACAGAAACTCCTGTGTGACAACTGGTCCTTAGGACACAGTTTGGGGTCAATTAACATAGAGAAAAAAGGGGACACAATCCTTTATTGTGATTTGAACCCCAGGACTGCTCAATTTTGTTATTTTTGATGTATTTATTTTTTTAATGTAGAACAGGTTGGACTCAAATTTGTGATCCTTGCCCACCCTTCATGGTGGAACATAGATATGCTCAGTTCTTCAGGCCTGGAGTCTGCAAAGCCTACATTCCAGTTGCCACTCTGCCCAACAAATGTGTTCTGAAACTCACAGTTTGATACAGAGGAAAAGCTTCTGCGGCAGTTTTATTTATTTAGGAAAAGGAGCTTGGAGTCTCTCAAAAGGAGCCCCAAGACTATGAGTGACTTATATGGTCTTCAGACTGCGGGATCTAGATGGTCAGGTAGGGGCTTTCTCTTATCACTACTAAAAACTATGTCCTAAAACCAAAGCCAAAGTGTCACTGGCAAGCACTGGTTCTATACATAGGAACATCTTCCATAAGTTCTTAGCCTCCCGCGTGTGGATGGGGTCTTGCCGCTAGAAGGGGAGCTCAGACCCTCCCACCCCTGGCCTGAAGCCCAGGCCTCCCAGCCATGTGTCTGCAGCTGCGACCTGTCATGCACTTCCTGGTCTGGGTTCTGTAATGGAAAGATCATTAAGAATGGGGGAGGGAGGAGGAGATGAATCGCCAGCGAAGAGGTAACCCTGCAGCTCCCACTCTCCGCTGTGCTCTGACCTTAAGTCAGGTCAGGTTCTGCAAAGAAAAGAATGCACGGCCCTGCCCCCACTGCTGCCACCCCCTAGATCCTCCTGGGGCCTCTCCTCCCCCACACTTGGAAAAGCCAGCAGCTGGGCAGGACAAAATTGCTGCTCCCAAAACTTGCTGCTACCTTCTGAGCAGAGGCCTCAGCTGTTTCAAACCACGCCTCTGCCCATCCTCACTGGTGCTGGAGGACACAGTTCACCAAGGCTCCCCACCCATGGGTGCCACCCTCTCCCTGCACCTCTGGACTGAATATTCCAAGGAGGGTTTGGATTACAGCCCCCATGCAAGGAAAGGGTCTCAGCCCCCCAGGGGGTGGAGGCAGAACAGATTGTTCATAAAGTGACATTTTTCTCAGTGTAAAGAAACACCCTCCCTGGGCTAGAGGTACAGTTTGGCAGCATGACCACAGTCCTGAGTTCAATCCTCAGTTGCTGGGAGTGCCCCTCATTCTTACATAAGAATAAATGTGCAGAAGCCTGCTCTCCAGGGGGGAAGATGGTGGTTCAGGGCGCCAAGGGTTGGGTAAGGTGCCTTGGAGAGGGAAGGTGAGAAGGCTGGAGAGCTGACGGCAGCCTCAGTTGCCTGGTGTGGAGGAAGCCAGTCACAGAACCCTGGGCTTATGAAAGGTTAAAGTGGTAAATTTACATTATGTATTTTTTACCCTGATTAAAAATTTAATGATGTTGACAGCAGACAGTATTTACTAAAAACGTGCTTAACTTGGTAAAATACTGATGATCTTAAATAAGTCCAAAAGACTTGGGTGGGAACTTTGCTAGCCCAGGACATTTTTAATGGGAGACATCAAGCCAGTTTCACAGGTTCCCAGGGTGGTGAAGACCCAGAAACTGCTTCCTTTAGACCCCATCCATCTCCACCCAGGCATTCTTGGGCTTTCCTTTCTCCACATGCACACAGCAGGAAACAGGAGCAGCAGTATGTGGCTTTTCTATATGAGATGGCACAGCAGGCACAGTGTCTACACTCCTTGCTTCCACTTGGGGGATCAGAACCACAGCATCCTGGAGGAGATTCCTGCTCTACACCACGATGTCAACATTCCCAGTGTCCCAAGGGAGGAGAAGTTTACAAAACCCATTTCATCCCAAACTCAGTCTGAGCTACATATCAGTCACTGGTCAGGTACAACAGAGTCAAGCATAGGGGTCACCAGGCTGCCTGGCCTGTTCTGGGTGACCCTCGGCAACCACCTCTCCTCTGGAGTCTGTGCTGTCTCCTGGGAGAGGAGGAAGCAACCAATGCCCTGTGTATCAACTGATCCCTGCTAGATGGAAGGGTCACTTACTGAAGTCATCACTTGAGATGGCTCAAAAAAAAAAAAAAAAGATTCAGAGATGTGAACTGATGTCATCACCTGCCCTCCACCAGAGCACAAAGCTCCCTGACACGAAAGGGAAGAGCCCTCTATATTGTATTTAAGAAAAGGATGCTTATCTAGGTGTGATGGCCGAGGATCTCAGCACTCTGAAAGACTGAGGCTAAGGGTATAAAAAATAAAGAGGGCATCTAGGTCAATGCGAAAGCCCTGTTTTGGTCACTCACAGCTCTCGCTAGCACCTTCCATCAGCATTCTTCCCTCGGTCCTCCTTCCTGGCCTGAGGTCCTCTCTCCAGGGAAGACTGGCAGAAAGCCTCAGTATTCTTCAAGGATGTGCAGTTAGACAAAATACTGTACATTTTTCAAATGCACTAGGAGTTTGAAGGTAGAGAAAAAGAACTAATGGGTATGGGTGTGTGTGTGTGTGTGTGTGTGTGTGTGTGTGTGTGTGTTAAAACACACACCATTTCTAGACAGGCCTTCATGCCTATCAGTACAATCTTGAACACTCAAATAACAATCATCAAAGTTTTAAATGCCAAAGGGGAACATCACTCAGTAGTTAGTAAAGGAACTAATTGCTAAGACTTAAAGAAAAGAAACCTTAATTCCTAAAGCAAATCCTGAAGTTTGACAATAAACGGACAGAGCTGAATGCAGGACTCTTCTAAGAATGGCAGCCCAGGCGCTCCAGGAGGGGCCCTTTCTGCCCAGGAAACCTCAGCCCACTTCCCCATTCCGGCCCTCTCCCTCTCACCTATGCCTTCCTCCTCCTCAGCCTGTCCACCTAGGGGTCAGAGCTATAGACCCAGGAGTTGGATGGGACAGTATTTTTATTAACTGGGTAACCTTGGCAAGTTGTCCCTCTCATTCTCTGAGCCACTTTCTGAAGCTGCTATACGGAAATGATAACTTCTGTATGATAACAGACAATTTAGGAATGGTAATTCATCAATTTTAGTGATTCTTATGCAGGCAACATGGGAACTCACTAGAACCACCAAACCTGGGCATTGCTTCAGAATCAAAACCCTCGTGCTAGGCAAACCCAGCACTCAGGAGGCTGAGGC
The DNA here is from genome assembly GCA_004027165.1 of Ctenomys sociabilis. Taxonomy (NCBI): domain Eukaryota; kingdom Metazoa; phylum Chordata; class Mammalia; order Rodentia; family Ctenomyidae; genus Ctenomys; species Ctenomys sociabilis. The sequence goes on along the minus strand of PVKA01009734.1, from coordinate 19,658 downwards.
TGGAGGATCACTGAGTTCAAGGTTAGCCCAAACTACAAGTAAGATGCTGTACCAAAAAACTAAATAAAACAAAAGCACAGCAGTGTTTTAATATACCCTCCGAGGAGGGCAAGCCACAAGAATCTGAGGACCAGGAAGTTAGATAAAATAAGTTCAATATGTGGAATAATAACTTAGTTTTTCACCTGTTTTCCTTACCTTCTTATTGAAACAGGATTTATTGATTGATTGACTGATTGATTGGCAGAATGGGGGATTGAAGTCAGGCCCTTGCACTTGCCAGGGAAGCGCTTATTTCACTGAGCCATCTCCTAGTCCCTGAAACAGGTTTTATTTCTAGCTTTCCAGACTCCAACTCAGTGATTTCCCTGCCTTGCCTCCAAAGTACTGGGAATACAGGTGTGCATCACCATGGTGGCTTCTAGCTTTTCCTTTATAAAGTTAAGTAACTATTTTCTTTCTTTCTTTCTTTCTTTCTTTCTTTCTTTCTTTCTTTCTTTCTTTCTTTCTTTCTTTCTTTCTTTTTTTTCTCTTTTTGAGACAGGGTCTCACTATGCAGTTTAGGATGGCCTTAGGCTCACTTTGTAGCTCAGGCTGGTCTCGAACTCACAACAATCCTCCTGCCTCAGCCTCTTGAGTGCTGGGATTACAGGTGTGCACCACCACACCCAGCAGATTCTTTTTACTATAGATATTTACATATGTGCATGAACACATGCAGATAGTCCTCAACTTAATGATGCTTCCATTAAATATTTTTTGATTACACGATGCTATGGAAGCAGTATAAATTCAGTAGAAATCATATTTTAAATGTCAGTCTTTTCCCAGGATATAGATATGAGCACTGACCACAGAGCAGCTCCCAGCCAGCCCTGGGTCACCATGTCAGTAGTCAATTCATTGTACTGTGTTGCCAGTACTTTTTGGATACGGACGTTTAATGAAGTGCACAGTGATCTGATTGGATAACTGCGGGCTAAGGTAAGTACTCTGAGCAAGGTGCCCCCCAGACAGGGCCTTTGCCCTGAGCTACATCCCCAGCCCATTCAAACTTTTTGTTTTGAGACAATCTTGCTAAGTCACTAAATTGTGCAGGCTGGGCTCCAATTTGTGATCCTCTCGCTTCAGCTTCCCAGGGTGCTGGGATTACAGGCACAATGGTTGGTAAATTAAATGCTATTTTTTTGCTTAGTAGCATTTTCAATTTATAATGGGGTGGTCAGGGTACTACCATCATAGGTCAAGGAGCACATGTCTGTGTCTCTGTGTGTATAAAGAGAAAAAAAAGGTTGTAGAACTTGGGCTGACAATAGACTGCATTTTTTTTTTTTGTATTTTAGGGAATGGTCTACAGGGTGTTCAGGGTTTCACTACGAGATCAGACTAAACAGTGATCAGCCTGTTTACAGCCTGTTTTCAGGTGATTTAATCTGCTGAGCTATTTGGCCAGCCCTAGACTGCATTGTGACAGTGGTCTCACAAGATTATGTACAGCTGACAAATCCCCATCACCATTAACTTGGTAGTCACAAGTTTGTGGTTATGCTAGAGGAAACACGCCTACCATACTGCCTATCATATAAAATGATAGCTAAGGGAATCTCACACACACACAATCTTGATCATAATAACTGATTATGTGATTGATTTGTATATTTACTACACTATATTTTTTCAATGTTATTGCATGCTCCTAACTGTATCTGAAAAATTGTGGGGCTGGGGAGATGGCTCAGTGGAATGAGTGCTTCCCTGGCAAGGACAAGGACCTGAGTTCAATCCCTGGTTCAGCCAAAAAAAAAAAAAAAAAAAATTATTAGCTGGGTAGTGGCAAACACCTGTTATCCCAGCCCCCAGAGGCTGAGGGATGAGGATCATAATGAGTTCAAGGGCAGCCTGGACTACATAGTTAAGATCCTGTCTCATTAAAAAAAATTTCTGCCTTGCTTTGCTGTGTCACCCTGCCACACACACACAAAGCCTAGATGTGTGAGCGGTCACACTATGTACTTGCATAAGCATACACTATATGCTTGCAGTGACATCTGATGATGTATTTCCCAAAATGTGCCCCCACTGTTAAGGCAGCACACGACTATGTACATATTCATCCATACACATTGTACTAGCCAGTACTCATGGCCTATAGACCACAGACAGTCAACACAGCCATTGGGGAAAGAGGTCAGCCAAAGTGATTTCACCTGAGACTGGGTTTGATGTCTTCATTTGATGTTGAGTTTGGACAGTACTTCTTCAGTGAGTCACTTATTGTATTGCATGGCTATTAAATCAGCAGGGTCAGGGCTAGGCATGACCCCTGGCCTGGACAGGGTAGGGGGGTGGGAGTGATGGTGTAGAAGGCACATTCAAGCGTTTAGAAAGGGTTTTCAAGACTTCCAATGTTTTCTCCCAAAAGTTATAGACAGTCCAACTGACAAAACTGGAGGAAAAATATTTACTGTCAGTAGGTCTGTAACTCTATTTCCTGGGCATCACAGGTAATATGCCACACTACAAATTAATATGCACCTTGAAATCCTGCAATTATTTTGGGATAAGCCCAACTACACTGTAGTGTGGAGGACCACCGAGCAGCTCTCCTTGAAAGGAGAGCAACTGTCTCCATTTTGGCTGAGCCTGATCCTATTTCCTTATATTGATATGTACAGAGCTGGCTAGTAGGACTTCTTATCCTTTCAATTGGCCTTGAGCAATGCATATTGGTCTAGCCAAGGTGCTGTGGTAGTCTTTGAAGATGGCATGCACATTGCCCTGATAACCCACACCTGCTGCTCTTCAATATGAGCTGGGATAGAGGCTATGACTTCCTGGGGCTCGAAAGATTACACATCAGAGCTGAAGCTCCAGACCCCAAAAATTAGATACTATCTCAGTAATATAATGCAGATTCATATCCTTCTTTCTGCATGTGGCAGAGGTAAATGCAGGCCACCTACCTAGCTCAGCTCACAGTACTCACCTACTTCCCACAATTCCCAGTCATTTATCCTCAAGCCACTCCTACTTCATGACTTAATAACACACAGGTTCAGCCCTGGGTTGGCCTCTTGGTTCTGGAAAGCCTTCTTCATGGCTGGACTTAAGGCCTCTTGGCTCCCCATAATTATAAATATGCATTAGTGTCTTTATCTTCACTGTGAGTTGCATTGAAAGTGATAGGTCGGAATTAACTTGCTGAAATTCCAATAACATATTTTTGGGATTATAAATACAGACTTCTTGGACTGAGACAAGGATCACAAGGGGCTTCCTACACTGTAGTATGTTCTTCTTTAACACATTAATTTGTTAAATATAAGCACCAAGAAAAATGAAGTTTCAGAATCCCCTTCCTTGTTTTTACATTAACCCCTCTGACCCTCCTGTTTCATCCTAGCAGACAACTGCTGGGTCATAGCCACTTCAGAGCGTGTAGGCAGTGCAGAGAACCTCGGGTGTGGTGGCATCTGACACTGGCGATCCGAGGCCTTGACCAAGTAGGAGTTCTCTGGCTACCCAGGAAAAGACAGGTTTTTGTCGTATTGATAATCCTAGGTGAAGCATCCACCTTCTCAAGGGAGCTCACAGATCCGTGACAACTCAACAGACAGCAGAACATAACTGGGGACGTGGGAGAAGCGACACAAAGCAAACATCTCAAGGGAGATAAACCAGATTCCTGTGGGATACAGGGACTAAGCCAGTAATGTTCAAATTGAAAAGATGCTCTGCCTCAGCTTTGTGGGGAATCCGGGTCAACGTGGGGACGTGGTGCCTTACACTAACATCAGACCCACCAGAGGCTGAAAACTCACTGTCCTCTCACCAACTTGGACAACTCACTGAGCTCCCTGAACTGCCAGCTGAGGATATAGAATAAACCTAATGCTCACAGAAGAGCTATAAAGATGAAGAACAGCACGCAGAGTGTGGCAATGCAGTAAATAACATTTACTATTATTTTTGAGGAGCTGGGGATTGAACCTCGGACCCCACACGTGAGGCAAACAGCCTACCATAGAGTTGAACCCCAGTCCTATTTTCAAAGATGAAGTCATATAACCTTTCTGGGAAGCAATTCAGTATAGTGAGACAATCAAACATTAAAAGTATAACTACCCTTGGATGTGTGGGAAAATTTTATTTGTAAAAGTATGATGAATATAGAACAAGCTCCTGGAAATAACCTAAATTACTACCAAGAGTATGGGCTAAACAAATTCTATACAACTATACAGTGGAATACTATGTAGCTATGAAATGAAAATACTTCTAGTATGGCAGTAGACAAGTTATAAACTGTATATACAGTAAAAATTCTATTTCTGAAAAGTCAAGGAGACTAAAAAGTCAAGTTTACATAAATGCAAAACAAAACAAAGCAAAAAATCCCTCAGGTCAGAGAGATAGCGCAATGGCCCAGCTACTAAAGACCTAGCCAGGCAAGTGCTAGGTCCTTTGCTTCCCAGTACAAAAAAAAAAAAAAAAACCCTCAAAGAGTCACAATTGACAAGAATCACAGTTGACATGATTATTTTTGGATAATAGGAATTTCAGTTTATTTTTTCCTCTCTGCAGGTCAGTAGCATATTTTCTATGATGCATTCAAATCACATATCAAAATAACAATCTTTTAAGAGAACAATAGATATGGGGGCGTAATATGGTTCAGGCTGGCCTTGAGCTCACTATATAGCCCAGGCTGGCCCTCAACTCTCAATCCTCCTGCCTCAGCCTCCCAAGGGCTGGGATCAGTGTGCACCAACATACCCAGCAAAACATTCTTTCTTTAGCATTACATGGAACTTTGCTCTCGTGAAACAAATGGATGAATAGTAAAATCTCTAGCAGTTGGAGGTGTGGCCCAGAGTGCTTGCTTGACATACCCAAACCAAATTACTCCTTCATATACTGCAAGGCAGAGGAAAGTGCTAGGCTGGAAGCTAAGAAGAAAAAAAAAAGGAGTAATTAGACAAGAGACTTCAAGGAGGAAGTAACCCTTAAATTAAACCCTAGCAACCTAAATCTTAAATTAGAACTGAGCAGGAATCATAAAAAGTAAAGAGGAAAAAAGGATAGAGACAGGTATGTCCAGGTAGGGGACCTAGCTAAACAGTAATTATGTATAATCTGTGTTGTATTAAGGAAAAAGATTAAAACTCATTTGCTCAGATGAATGAATGAAAACCAAGGGAAGAACAGACCACCGTCCAGAGGCTAGGTGCCAGTTCTGGAGAAAACTGAGGAAGTGAGTTAAGCTCAGAATTCAGCTGTCGTTAACGAACCAAAGACGGTCAGTGCTGCCACCTTCTACCTGCCCAGCCCATAACCACTAAGTCAGTGGTTTGACAGGGGGCAGGAGAGAGCAAGGGGCCTGAGCAGAACTTTCCTGGCGCTTGCAACTGAACGGACAGGGCATGCACGCTGAGAACAGCCAGTAGACATCCCACTGGGTAAGCAGGAGTGAGAATGGCTGTGAGCTAAGAACTGGGAGGGAGGCCAGAGGCAGATGCTCAGGCCTGGTGCTGTCCTGCCAACCTACCCACCTTGGGACAGGGGTCCAAGGAACTAAACCTTCACCTTGCTTGCTGTTGCCAGCTGGATATCAGAACAAAGCCCCAAGTCCAAAAGCAGCCTAGAACCAAAAGGTTTTTCCTGGGCCTCTCAGAAGCCCAGGTTAGGGCAGGTAGAGAGAAGGCAGGCCTGCACAGGACTTCACCTGAGTGAGCCATACCCCCAGAAACAGCAGCCAGGCCTGGGACATAGAGAGCAGCTGAACCTCCCCAGCCAGCTGGGGAAGTAGAGATCTCCTCAAGTTCAGGCTTGGGAAAAGGAGTCAAAGGTGGTGTCTACAGGGGTCGCTGCAGTCTCCAGTGGCCTTGGAGGAAGGAGGCATTATAAAAACAGGCTGCAGCTGCTGGTCAGAGATCCTGCCCCTGGCCCTCACCCCCGGGAGAATAAATGTCCAGAACTCTCTTCTCCCTGGTCATCTATCACCGCCTGGACAGCCCCTCAGTGTCCCTGCTGACCCAGAGCAACACTACAGGGCAACCAGGACCTGCTGACCACCTCCTGCTCCAGGCAGTCCCAGAAGTCAGGGCACAGAGCCATGGCTGATTCTTTGTTGGGCTCCCTCCTACCCTGCCTCCACCCAAAGCAGGAGGAAGCAAGTCCTGCAGACAGCCATTTGCTCTTCCCTGAGAAATTCCTCCTCCCTGACTTCAGGGAGTGGGCTGGCAAAGGCAGAGTGGAAAATGAGTGAAGCTAATGGTGTAGCAATGCGAGGCCTGAGCCAAGAACACAGCCTTGGAGTAGCTCTGCTGCGCTGGCCCAGTGCAATCGGTCGAGCAGGACCTTGTGCACCCTCTCTCTCACACGATGCCCCTGCCCGCCCGGCTCCCGGCCACTAGCAAACACTCTTTCAAAGGCACTGCAAGTGGATCCTCCGGGAAGCCTGGTGGCTTACGACACCCTGCAAAGTTCCAGAGACCTGAATCCTCCACCCTGTTCTCAAATGGGTCATTCAACATCACCTTTCGCTCCATGTAATTCTACTCGCCTTCTGGTATTCTTTCTGCCCAGTGTGCATTAGAAGGAAACTAGTTCTTTGCACAAGAAAAAATTTTCCTTTTTTTATTCTCCCACAAGGAGAAAATGTTCATGCCTGTAATCCCAGCACTCTACAAGGCTGAGGAAAGAGGACTGCCTTAGCAACTTAGTGTGACCATGTCTCAAAAAGAAAATAAAAACACAACCAAAAAACCAATAGTCTATGGATGTCATTCAGTGCAAAGGTCCCAGTTCAACGTTCAGTACCAGAAAAAAATAAGAATTTTTATGGGAGTGAGAGAGTGCCCACCTTGTGTCCCAGGATGGCCAAGAGACACAAGTCCTCAGGCCACACCAACTGCAGTTACAGGGATCACAGCACACCTGCTGTGGGTCATCTGTCATAGGTCGCCCTCCAAGATCTACTCAAGGCTCCTCCTGCAGCTCAGTTAACACATACACCTCCTGGGCCAAAGAGGCAGCTGGCTGTGGGGACCCCTAGCTGAGTATAGGGTAGGGGCTGTGCTACAACTGGAGGCCTAGCCAGGGCTCTGGCACCATCCTCAGCTTTCCTCTACGGGCACAGGTTTCTGCAGAAGAGACAAAGCCCTGCTTTGTGGCACACATGGCACACAGGGGCCTCACAGCCAGAAATGGAAACTACAGCTTTTCCAATAAGCATAACCTCGCCTGCTTCAACTGGCCACCAGACTCCTTCCAATCTGGGTGGGTGGGAAGAGCTGTAAAACCTCAGCCCATTAAATCACTTATGAGTTGCAGGTTCTTGTGGAATGGAGCATGTACGGAGACTGCAAGACTCCCATTCTACACCCTGAACCGTGGGGTCCAGGGAGTCCAGCCCTTGCAACTGCTGAAAGGGGCAGGATCGCATTCCCAACTACCCAAAGTGGCCCTACAAGCGGTTCTGGACACACTTGCTCACTTTTCCCTCCAAGTCTAATTCTAAGAGGGGGGAAAGAGAGGTGGAAACAACCCTCCTCTAACTCAAAAGTGTCTTTCCAGTTGGTGCCTATCTTTTGAAAAGGGGTGTGATACCCTTTGGCCTCTTCTAGGCAGCTTTAGTTCATCCACAAGCCTCAGCAGTCAAGATCGTACAATCACAAAGGGAGGGAGAGGGGAAAAAAGGAGGAGCTGGCTTTCCTGGAACCTTATTAAATCAACTTTCCAAGGACAGCCAGAAACTCCAGGCCTCCTGGTCCCACAGGAGCCTCTATAGACTGCTAGGATTGCACTTAACTGGGGGAGGGGCTGCCAATGTGCTCATGTGCATGTGCACACATACACACTACAGCATGCACACATCACAGCACACACAACATGCACATTACAGGATACACACACACATCACAGCACCCGCACACATTACAGTGTGCACAGAAACATTACATTATAGCACATGCACACATTACAGCGCACACGTTACAATAGTCTCTCTCTCTTTTTTTTTTTTTTGCAGAACCGGGGATTGAACTCACATTTGCGCTTGCCAGGGAAACACTTACTCCACTGAGCCATCTCCCTGGCTCCTACAATAGTCTTTTAAAAAGGGAAGGGCTGGGTCTGGGGAGATGGCTCAGTGGAATAAGTACTAGCCTGGCAAACAAAAGGGCCTGAGTTCAATCCCCAGCTCTGCAAAAAAAAAAAAAAAAAGAAAGAAAGAAATAAAAGGGAAGACCTCTTAGTGTGAGCAGGTTGTGGGGTGTGGACATATCCTATGGGTATCATACATGGATATCAATTATGATCTTGAAGACAATAGCAGCACTACCATTAGCAAGGCTGAGACCATATAGTACTCTTCATGTTTGTGCATGACCTTATGAGGTCAGGATGGCAGGTCTCATGGAGTCACGAGGATATGCTGAGACAGAAGCCACCAAACTTTCTCCATTTCGTCCCAAGGCACGAAACTACATTTCCTTTACCATGTGGGTGTCCACTGGGGTCTCAGGAAAATGGGCCACAGTGGCCACTGATGGCTCACTGCCTGTGGAGCGGGCCCCAAGAGCTCCACACACGTGCCCACGTGGTCTCACGATGGCCTGCTGAGCACTCGTTCATCTCTGACAGAACACACCGAGAAGACATTCCCAAGAGCCAAGAGTGAGTGAGAGGTGGGACAAATGGGACAAAGGCGGGCCAAGGAACACACACTGGGAGACTCGAGCAGGAACACTCACAGTGGGCTTACTGATAATGGGCAGAACTGTTCGTCACTGCCATGTTTGGTGTGTCCAAAGGCGCCATACATTGGAAGCTGGTCCCCAGTGTGACACCCGTAAAAGGTGCTGAAATTGTTTTGTTTTTTTGAGACAGGGTCTCACTATGTAGTGCAGGCTAGCCTTGAACACAGTGATCTTCCTGTCTCGGCCTTCCTGTCTCGGAATTACAGGAATGTACCACCATGCCTAGCAAAGCACTCAAATCTTTCAAGAGGTGAGGCCTGGGCTAGGAAGATGGCTCAGTCGGATAAGTGCTTCCCTGGAAAGTACAAAGGCCTGAGTTCAATCCCTGGTTCTGCCAAAAAAAAAAAAAGAATCAAGAGGTGAGGCTTAGTGAAGGTCATGAGGGACGCTAGGCTCTGAAGGGTTTAGTTGGGCTAAGATCTCCACTAGTTCCTGTTACAAAAGAGATACAGATGAGATTGGGTGTAGTGGCACATGCCTGTGATCCTAGCACTCCGGCTGAGTGTTCAAGGCCAGCCTAGACCATGTGGAAAAACCCATTTCAAAAAACAAAAATCAAAAGAGCTAGAGTAAACTGGTGGGGTATCCTCCAATAATCTCCACATTTGAGAGAGGCTGAGACAGGAGGATAGTTGAGTTCGAGGCCAGCCCAGAAAACACACAATGAAAGCATGTCTCAAAGAAAAAAAAAAAAGAGCAAAATCTGTCCCCTCCCCGGGTGTGACTATCTTGACTTATGACCCTGTCTTCTCTCTCTCTCTCACACATTCACACACACACCATGGCGCAGCTCTGCCATTCTGTAATGCGGAACTGAGGACCTTTACCACAGGCAGAACAGATACTGCTCCCCGTCTTAGACATCAGTCTCCAACACCCTTTCCTCCTCACCTTTTCCTCCTGAGTGGCCAGAATCTGCTATTTTGTTATCACAACAGCAAACAGAGTAAACCAATGACTCAGGAAACCAGTAAGCACACAGACACACACCTACCATATCTACCATGTTTTGTGAGGTCCCACATCATTCACAGCTAATCTGTCGTGACAGAGAGGGGATCAGGGTTCGCCTGGGGGCAGACTGCAAAGGACATGCAAGAAGTTCTGGAGAGTTGAGAATGTTCTCTATCTTGATTGAGGTGGTAGTTACATGGGGTGAAAATGTTTATATCCAACTATACACTTAAAAGCAGCCCATTCTGCAGCACGTGAATTACACCATTTGCACTTGATTTTTAAAAGATGGAGGTCTAGTTTCAGTCTTGTCTGCTATATAGCAGGCTTACCAGTCCTCTCCTACTTGTGCTCCTTCTCTCCTGTTCAGTCACTACTGGGTCCTTATCAAAACCTCTGGCCACACCCCCCACTGCCTTTTCTACTTCCTTCCTAGGCTGGAGTGAGTAGCAGCTTCAGTGACACCCTCCCATTCCTCTTACAAACCCCAGCCCCTGCAGCAGCACCCTCTAGAGTCCCTTATGCCTATATCCCACAGACCCCTTTCCTGCCCACAAATGTCTGGACCCCAGATCCATTTACCAGTACCATATCTGGTACCATTTATTTTTTTCCCTTTCAGTCTCAGGCTGTGAAGTCTGTTAGAAAAAGTTTTTAAAAAGGAAAAGAGGAAGTACTTCAGGTCCACAACAGCCCACTCTGAAGCCTGCCAAGGCCCTCACTGCTCTGGGACTCCCTTCCCCGGGTGCACACAGTAGCTTAACAAACCCCCTAGCAGGGCGTGGTGGCACAGGCCTGTAATCCCAGCACTTGGGAGGCTGAGGCAGGAGGATTGTTGTGAGTTTGAGACCAGCCTGAGTTACAAAATGAGTTAAGGCCAGCCTGAACTGCATAGTGAGACCCTGTCTCAAAAAAAAAAAAAAAAAAAAAAAAAAAACCCTCCACTTCCACTACCACCGCGTCACTGACCCTCACTCCTACCTCAATGCGTCTTAGTCTTTCCTCACCCAGAACTGGCATCCAACTTGTTTTGTCATTTAAGTCTTATAACCCCCACTATGTATTTAGTTATCTCACTATAACTAAACACTCAAAATAACTTCCCAACTTGTCTTTCTGTCAATAGTGGCAGTGGCAGTAGTAACTTCTTACTATGAGTGCTTTAATTATAGGGGCTGGGGATTTGGCTCAGTGATAGAATGCTTGCCTAGCCAAGCTAGAAGCCCTGGATTCGGTCCTTGGCACCAAAAACAAAAAAATAAACATCATCTAAAAAAACAATTCAACCAAAAAAATGCAGTAAAATTATTACATGTAATTATTTATTACTATTCTCATTTTACAGATCAGCAAACTAAGGCTCACTGAGTTTTGAATAATTTGTCAAAACAAGTATAATGAAGCTACCAAGTGGCACAGCAGGCTACAAAAGCAGGTCTGCCTAACTCCTTCCTCCAAAACCAGTTACAAAGTTAATTTTCTGAAAGCTAGATTATGTTCTTAAACTTCAAGTTTCCCAGTAATAATGAGTAAATCTACTCATTTAAGTATAATTTCCTTAGTCTCCAACCTGAACTACATAGTAAGACCCTGTTATAACACAAAACAAAATGATGAGTTCCCTTTGCCTGGCATTAAGTCTTCCATACGCTTGCTCACTGAATCCATCTTCTCAGGCGTTATTTCCCCCAACCACCTCCTCAATAAACAAACTGTTCTCCGGGCATCTTCTGTAGCCTACCTTTGGACCCTGGCTCAGGCTGCCCCTTGGAAATCCTACAGTCCCCCATTCCATATCCTGGATGAGAGAGGTCTCCACTCCTCTCTCTCCCTGTATTCTCAATGCACTTCACTTCCGCTGTGCAGTCTCTGCTCCTCTCTCACTGCCTGAAGAGACAGTGTCCTCTGTGCATCTGCAACAGGCTCTAGCTCCAATTTTGCCTTTAGTTGTTACTGGAGGCAGTATGAATTTGCCCACTCCAGCCACTGCGCTTCCTACAAAGTTTTGCATGACCTTCCCTGCTTCTTGCCACAATCCTACATCATCATTCAGCAGGTCCCCACCAGCCACACCGATGACCGGGAAACATGGCCACCCACCATGGACATGCCAAGTCTTCTACTTGCTGCTTTCCGTACTTCTTTATGACTGGCTACACAACCCCTAGGCAACAGAAATGCCCAAACACTCACTGATTCCCAGAGCTCCTCAAAAGCTGTACTGGTTGCTGTCCCTGTAATCTTCACAAGGTATGAAAATTCGCAAAACTCAAACAAACCCCATGAACAATGGGCCAGGTCTTCCTGTTACTAATAATATTTGAATTTATAGCACATGATAGGTCTCCACAAAAGTCCCTAAAACAAAACTTCTCCAAAGCAAAAGCTCAGCAAGCCCCTGAACTGGGCCTGTGCAACACGGTCAGGGAATGCAGCACGGGAGATCATGACTCTAAGGCCAGTTAGGCACTGGAAGGGAGTGGCAGCAACCTGGTCCCTTCTCCACCCTTGCAGGAGCTGTGTCTTCAGAACCATTTTCTAGAAGCTGCAGGCCGTTACCAAGCTCCTACATCCTTCAGTGTCCTCGAACCCAAACCTTAAGCCTAAATTCATGGTTCCTTCTCCCCCACACCATCCAACCCCACAATACACAATTCCTAGGTCAATAGGACAGTGCTGGGGTCTCAGTCATGTTCTTGCCTCAGGAAAACAAAAACATTCACCATCCTAAACACATGACCTCTGGCAGATGAATGTGAGCCATCTGCACGACCCCGACCTCTGATGCACTTGGCCAGGTTCACATCCAAGTCTCTCAGGCATCTTTCCCACAGGGAAGAAGCCTCCCGGTCGGCCACTCCACCTCTGTCCATGTCCCCTCGTGCCAGTCTGGGCTGACCCCAAGCCTGTCGGCTTACCTTGTTCAGACAAGGTCGGGGCCGGCCTGGCAGTGCACAGTGTGGCTGTGACCAGCACAGCCCAGAAGAGGAGGAGGCACTTCCAGCTCCACATCCCAGGTCTGCAGTTAGAAGTTGGTGAGCAGGCTCCACACCTCCATGGATATTCCACCTTGATCCTTCTTCTCCAGCTGTCTCTGGGAAAAGCAAAAGTCAAAAAGTGAAGAGGGCCTGGGAGGGGAGGGGGCAGCAGGAAAAAGAAACTAAAGTACATCACAGAGTCGCCTGGTCTAGGAGAGCACTCAAACGACAACTGCTCTTTGAGGCACTGAGGTGCAGTCAATGACTGGGGCTGCGGTTCTCAACTAGACTGAGGGGTGTCTCCATTCACATTATGATTTGGTTCTGGAATGTTCTCCCACAGACCTGTGTGTTAAGAGCTTGTTCCCCAGGCAAGTGCTCCCGGGGAGTAGAAGAGCCTGTAAGAGGTGCAGTCTCACGGGAGGTTTTAGTCAGTAGGTAAGGCCAATTAGGTACTGGAAGGGAATGGCAGGAACCTGGTCCCTTCTTCTTTTTCATTTGTGGCTGGGTGACGAGCAGTTTCCTCTGCTGTAGACTCACTGCGATGTGCCAACTTGACACAGGCCCCCAAGCAATAAAGTTCCCCAAACTGTAAGTTAAATGAATCTTCCCTTTAAAAACATTATCACAGGTATTTTGTTGCAGTAATGGAAAGCAAACACAACTTGATTTTGCAACAATGATTCGAGGACAGATCACTACAGGATGATTTGTGCTAGGGAGTGAACAGCCTCCAGAACCACTCGCCTCTCTGCCACTCAGTAGAGGAGGGTGTCACAAATCCCTATGGAAGATGGAAGCGTAATGACGACTCCAGATCTTAAGAATTCATTCTCTTTAGGGCCCTCTATCTCTCTGATAAGGAATGCAGAGATGAAGAATTGAGAACAGGCCAAGAACAAAGAAACAGGAGCCAAGTACACAGATAACTAGTTAGCAGCTTCAGGACTCAAGGAACATGTTGACCCTATCTGGACATGTATGAAAGGAGGAAGCTCAAAGGCATGATTGGGTTTTGTTTCTGTTTTTGCTTTGTTGTGGTGCTAGGGATCAAACCCAGGGCCTTGCACATGCCAGGCAAGCACTCCACTGCTAAGCCACATCCCTGGCCCTCCAGTTTTTTCTTTTTGCTTCTAAAACTGTACCAGGGCCAGGGAGATAGCTCAGTAGAATAAGCGCTTGCTATAAGTGCTTGGCTGGCAAGTGCAAGGGCCTGACTTCAATTGGCGGTTCCACCAAAAAATAAAAAATAAAAAGTATATGAATCACAAGCATCTCTTGTTCTACCAGCCTCACAAACAGCTTGCTAGAACCTCTGAGTATAGGGCCCTGAAGTAGATCCCATTTTCACTAGCACTAGGAGGTGACAGCTGACATCTGCTAGAGGACAATCCAGAAGTCAGAACAGGACAGGAGGGGAAGAGCTGGTCCAAGCACAGTGGTGTTTACAACTACTTGATCAGGATGGGAGGGGAAGGTCCAACTACACAGGAGTAAGAACTGATTAAAGGATGGTTCATCATGCTCAGCCCCAAGCATGGCGACACTCCAGACCCTTCTCAGGTCTGCAGTGGGAAATTTTAACATGGTGCCCTAGGGTCTTAAAGAGCAGACTGCTACTGCTGGATACCAAGGGACAAGATCTTCTGGGCACTGCGCAGGCAGTGTGGGCTGACCACCTCTGGTTTCCAGGTGGCTTCTGGCCTGAGTGCTCCAGGGAAGCACCCAAGTTACCCTCATGCGGTGCTGTGCCCACCTCCCTGATGAGGCAGGGGCCCTGTGGAATGAGTCAGCCGGCAGGAGACCCTAGGATTCTTGGCTTTGTTCACATGTGTTACACTAGAGGGAATATATACACACCACCAGCAACTTCTCCTAAGATGTACTAATACTTTCAATGGCTTCTAATTAAAATTTAAATAAACATTTCTTTCATTGTGCTAAATAAGGAATATTTATTATGCGCCAAGGCCTACCTCATAAGCATACAACATGATTGATTCCTCACTACATTCTAGGGGATCAAAGTGTAGTCAACCAGGGCAGGAGAGATAACTCAGGGGCTGAAGCTCCTGCCTGGCAAGGTCATGAGTTTGATCCCTTATTAAAAAAAAAAAAAGCCGGGCGTGGTGGCGCATGCCTGTAATCCCAGCACTCGGGAGGCTGAGGCAGGAGGATTGTTGTGAGTTCGAGACCAGCCTGAGCTAAAAAGTGAGCTTAAGGCCAGCCTGAACTGCATAGTGAGACCCTGTCTCAAAAAGACAAAAAAAAAAAAAAAAAAAAAAAAAAACAAGTATGATCGACCTTTAAGCAATGGAGAACTCAGGCTAAAGAGGTTAAACACTTTGTTGGTAGACATGAAGCTGGTAAGGAAAAGGAATATCAGTATTCAGATCACCCAGGCTTTCAGGGTGGCAGGATGCAAATAATGGCCAGGCTCATCTAGGGCTGAGGATGTGGCTGGGTACAGTGCTTGCTAGGAGTGAGATGTGGAGTTTTATCTCAGCACCTTTCAAAACAGTAACAACAAAGAAAGATTCTATCTGATGCAGATGCAAAATGATTCTGATCCTATCAAGAACTCAAGTGTATTAAAAACAAATTTGAGTGAATGCTGGATTGTCACACTTGATTTTCTACTCCTCTGATGGAGAGAAAGACCTCTGGAAGCAGACCTCAGAGGGGCCAACTAGGACCCAGGATGGAGCACAGTTTCTGGTCTTGTACAGAAGCAGTGCTTACTACGACATTTCTAAACCATGTCACTTCATCCCAAAGATACACCTACTGAAAGATACACCTACTGATATAGGCTTGTTACCCAAAAGGTCCCACAGTAATGTCAGACTACTGAGTGAATCTATTACCCCAAAAGGTAAGCCGGGAGAAGGTGGGATCATCCTGAGATGATCAAGCTTGGTTTCAACTGCAGTGGCTTTCACTGCCACTCATCCATTAATTACCCTGTTCCGACAAACTTGCCCACCTTCCTACAGGGGTAGGCTGGTATGGAGTGTGTGTTTTCTGCCCCATGACCAGTGTACTTCAGACTAATCTGGTAGCTTCCCTGTGACTCATTTTTCAAAAAAATGCACAAAAATCAAGCTTCATGTCTACAAAACAAGGATTCTGAGCACACAGGCCTTGGCCCAACCCTGGAGAGAAAGCAAGTGGCACACACTTCATTGCACACACCTGCAGAAAATGCAGGGACACAAAACACCAGTCCACACACTATCTGGGATCCTGGGGACTGCCACCTCTCCTTTTGCTCATTCTACTGATTAATGAATTCTTAAAAGCCCTTAGGAACAGCCTCCTTCCTTCGCTGTCAACAGATGTGACCTGCAGCCTCGCAGGTGTGCACAGCAGCGTCCCCAGAGAACCTGCAGCTGGTTCCCTTTCCGTCTCTCCAACAGCAGCAGCCAGGGAGGCAGGGTTCACAGCCCCACCTGCCTGGGTGGACAGGTCCTCAGCGAGGAGCGAAGAGGGGGAGTTGATAGCTCAGTTTTCACACTGCAGGACAGGGCTCAAGTATTTGCCCTGCCTACGTCCCAGGTGGTTAAGAGGACTCACCAGGCAGGGTTTAACAAGTGCTTACTGGGGCAGGCATATATCTCCACTGCACCAGGGCCTGCCTGGCACGTGTAAGGACCTGACTTCAATTCCCAATACCAAAAGAACAAAGTGCTTCCTGCCCCCTCTCTCAAGAGCTCATTTGACAAAAGGTGCAGTGTGTCAGAAAGGAGCAGCTGGACCATACACCCCTGCGTACCTCTTAACTTCTGAAAGTACAGTTTCTATGAACATCAAATCTTGTCTTGAACATCAACGAAGCAAGGAAAACCAGCTCTTCCACTGTCTTCTTGTTCTCTCCAGGCAACAAACAAATCCCTGCCATTTTCCAAGTCTGATCATCCTGGGCCAGTCATTAAACCATTCCAACCTTCAGTTCCCCACTTGTTGGCAGGGGTGGAAGTATTTGCTCTCTGCACATCACAAGTGACAAGATCAAGTGGCAAAGGGGCCTGCCTTCTCCTCTCTAAAATGCTCATCAAACCTGAGGCGTTACACTGTCCTCGATGACACTCAGATTTTAGTAACTGGTGACAGGTGGACACAAACGTCCTACTTTGACTCTCCTAGGGTACTTTGCACCCTGCACTATCCTCTAGCTGGCCTATCTGGCCACATGTGTCTCTTGCACACTTCAACTGTGGCTCCTGCAAATTGGGATGTGTCAGATGGAAAAACAGCCACTGAGCTTGTAAATGCAATATGAAAAAGAGAACGTTCTTTTTTTTTTTTTTTTTTTTTATTTTAGGGAAGGGTCCACAGGGTGTTAAGGGTCTCACTATTAGATTGGACTTGTAGTGATCCCCCTGTTTACAGCCTCCCAAGAGCTGGGATTACAGGTGAGTGCCACCACACCCAGTTTCAATTGCCATCTCTGTGCACCCGGGGGCAGGGCCAGCACCACAGACCTTGGAATCAAACCCTTAGCTTCTGCACCTGTTTGTAGGCACTTTAATCCACTGAGCAATTATTTGGCTGGTGCCCCCCCAAAAAATGTTATTCATCTTGCTACTTTTTTATGTTGAGACAGTGTATGTGACTCTGGTAGGGTATGTCCTTAATATCCACGAGCCCCTCAAAAGGATCTTGACAAGTTTTTTGTTATTTTTTTTTTAATTTATGTATTTTGGACTGGGTTGATGGCTCAGTGAAATAGGTGCTTCCTTGGCAAGCACAAGGGCCTGAGTTTAATCCTCGACTCTGAAAAAAAAAAAAAAAATTATGTATTTAGTACAGGGTCTCACTACACAGCTTAGGCTCAGTGTTTCTCCTGTTTCAGCCTCCCCAACACTGGGATTACAGGCATACACCACCATGCCTGGACTCAGTGGCCTGCTCAGCACACCTGGAGACAGGACCAGCACAGCATATGGTACCGGGGATCGAACCCCAGTCTCTGCGTTTGTCTAAGCAGCAGCTTTGTTTGCTGAGCTATCCAGCCAAGCCCCTTGCCAATTTCTTAACTTGCCTAGGCTTGGGATCTTCCTACCCTGGTCTCCCCAAGTGTTGGGATTACAGGTGCACATCATGGAGTCTAGCTTCACGTTATATTTCTACCACATAACAGAGCCTGAGGCAATCTCTATGCCTCTATACAATTAATGCCTTCCTCCTTTTGCAATGGACCGCATCCTTTCTATTGCAGCCCCACCTTTAGAAGCTGTCTTTCATGGACCTCCTAGCTGGAGAATCAATCCATCCCTCTGAATTTCCAAAACATATGGCCTCTCCCATGGCACTTATGTCCCGTTATATGGTTATTATGTTCCCTACTTGCTTCTTTCTTATCAAACTTCAGGCCTCTTCAGAGCAGGGTCTCAGTTTAACTAATCTGTGTCAACAACCTTAGCACCCAAGTATGTACATGGCAGAGGGAGGCATATTTGTTAACTGGATAAATAACGATGCTCCTTTTCTGAAATGCATCAGACTAGGTTTTCAGGTGTTAAGTTTTTTTGGCTTTTAGAACATTTGCATAGTGTCTATCTACCAAAATAAAAATGGTCTGAAATCCAAAACTTTAGGGGCCTTGCAGGTTTGCTCAGTTGTTTAAGTGTCTGCTAGGGCAAACCCAGTCAGGCGCAGGGGACAGTGGTTCGATTCCCAGCTCCCCATACCTTACCAGACCCACCCTTAGGGCAGCCTAAGCCAGCCAAAACAAAAAGGAAGTAAAAGTTTAAGTATCTACATGACACAAATACTCCAAATTTCAAATTTTCTGATTAGGGATGTTTAACCTGTATTAATGCTCTTTAAGAATACAGAATGAGGGTGGCCAGGGAGATGGCTCAGTGAAATCATAGCTTCCCTGACAAGCGCAAGGGCAAGGGCCTGAATTCAATCCCTGGTTCCGGAAAAAAAAAAAAAAATGCAGAAAGAGGGCTAGTGAGATAGCTCAGTGGACTAAAGTACCTGCTTAGGCAAGTTTAGGGAAGGTTTATTTTTTTGTTTTTGGTGCAGAGGACCGAACCCAAGGCTTCCAGCTTGCTAGGCAAGCATTCTATTGCTGAGCCGAATCCCCAGCCCCAAGGCAAGTTTAGACAAGGCAGGGACTGTGGTTCAATACCAGGTACCACATGCCCCACCAGCCCTACCCCAAGGGCAGGCTGAGCCAGCCTGAGTCCTGCCATGGTGGGTACACCTATAATCTCAGTGCTGGGAAGGTTGAAAGCAGGAGGGTCACCAAGAGTCAGAGCTGTACAATGAGTTCCTGCAACTCAAATACATTTATGAAAAAAAAAAAAAAAAAAAACAGAATGAGGGGCTGTGGAGTTAGCTCAGCACCATAAGTGCCTGCCTGGCAAGGCAAGCCCAAGGTCCTGTGTTTGATTCCTGGTACAAAACAAAAGAACAAACACAGAATGAACTAGGTATAGTGGCACATGCCTGTAATCCCAACACTTGGGAGACTGAAGCAGGAGGATGGTTTATAGTTCAAGACCAGCCTGGGCCACAAAATGAGCTCAAGGCCAGTCTGCACTACAAAGGGAGACCCTGTCTCAAAGACACACACATGTGTGTATGCGCATGCACACACACACACAAAGCAAGACTACAGATGAAAATATAATAAAGCCACAGCTAGTACCTGTTGAAACCACACTCTATTCCAAAGTATACCACATATGAGAACTTTCTTAACATCTTAGTGTCCCACAAACTGAAGAAGTGACACAAAAAGCATGAATCCCTTTTAGATAGGAATTACAACTCATTTAATGGAAGACTCATTTAACAGAAATGGCAGGGCAAGTACTTCAGTCAACATTTGAAAAAAGGGGAGCCAGGGAGATGGCTCAGTGGAATAAGTGCTTCCCTGGCAAGCACAAGAGCCTGAGTTCAATCCCCAATTTCGCCAAAAATAATATAATAATAATAATAATAATAA
>PVKA01009733.1:0-67239 GCA_004027165.1 Ctenomys sociabilis | reverse complement strand
CGAGGACAAAAAGACTGGAATATGAATTTGAGTACTAATGCTGAAGAAGCTAAACAGGATCGGAACAAGAAGGGGCGGGGGCCGTGGGGGGCGGACGGCAGGGGGACAGACTGCTTGGGCATTCTCCTTTGCAGCTCCGAAGTATATGAAGCAGAAGAAATCCTTGTAAAACTGCAAACTGACATGGCTAGTGGAAACCAGACCTCAGTACCAGCTGAGTGCAGCAGCGGGTCACCACTGCGCGGTGTAATTCCCACCGATAAGTGTGAGTTCTTATCTTTGAAACACAAAGCGACAGCAGCACGGATTCATCTGGCCATTGGTCAGCTTTGCGCTGCAGCAGACCGAGCCACTTGCCGAGCCAAACGATCCTATCAGGGGTGTGTGTCGAGGGTGGTGCTTACATGCGGCAGGAGAGAAACTGCTGCACTGGCCCGGAGCTGCGGAGGGACCCCCTCGAGGACGTCCCGAACGCCTCCCCGCACGCAGCCCCTGCCCGCACGGCGGAGCTGGGACGCGGCCCGCCTCAGGCGAGGCCTCGGCCGCCGCCGCCGGGCGCTCCTTCCCTGCCCGCGGGACCCGGCCGGCCGGGGCTGGGCCTACCTCCCGCCCGCAGGCCCCGGGCCGCTTCCGCCCCGCCCGCGGCCGAACGCCCCCGCCTCGGCCCGCGGGCAGCCCCTGGGGTCGGAGGGCGACCCGCGTCCGGGCCAAACCTACAGGCCGCGGCGCCGCCTGCCCGCCCCGGGCCCCTTCACTCACTCGCGGGCCGGCTGGGCGCGCTCTCCCGGCGCAGTCGCTGCGCTTCCCAGCTCCGCAACTTTATTAGCAGCTGGGCCGCTGGACACGCGCACGGCTCCCGCTCGCCCAAGACCCGGATGACGGAGGGAGGGGAGGGAGTCGAGGAGGACGCCTGGCGGGGCTGGCGCATGCGCGTCGCGGCCGAGTGACCGCTGCGAGCGGAGCGAAGGGCGGCCCCGTGCTGGCAGCCGGAGAAAGTCTGGGCGCTTGGCCACGCGCCCGCAAACCCCCACTTCCGATCAGCTGGAGGCTTCCGGTCCGCGGCCAGGCCTGAGCGCGGGACTCGGCTTTCGCTCCCCACCGAATGAACCCGTATTGTAATAAAAGAAAGTAGTTGTCCTTGATATAGACAATTGGAGATTTTTCTGTCAGAGTGTAAATGAAAGCATCAGATATAGTTTTGCTACTTTATTTTGTAATATAAGAAGAGTGTCCTCCTTCGGTGCAAAAGTAGTTGCAGAACGAGGCTCTGAACTCAGTATAGTTGCTTAGTGAACGCAGACCTAAAGCCGCTCCCGCCGCAGTCTTGGAGCCTAGAGCTCCCCAAGTACAGCTGCCCGAGTTCCACTGACCCGGTCTGTCAAGTTACTCGCACCTCCTGGGTGAAGGGCGACCCCGGGTCAGGCTTGGCAGGAGGGGCCGCCAAGGCCCCGAGCAGCCGTTCGGGGGCAATGCCTTTCAATCTTCTCTTGACTCTTCTGCAGTAACTAGGGTTTGTTGTTCTCTGCTTTTCCCTCCAAATTCTCAAAAGTGTCAGCATTCCCAGAATACCATTTATTACAACCTAGTGCGCTCAACTTGGGAGAGTACAAGTGAGGAGATCTTTCAAATAGTTGTATTTTAATTTTTAAAACCAGATCACACTGGTTTTAAAAAAAATAATTCTTTTTTAAATAAGTTAAGTAAAAATCAAAATTAGAACCATGTTTTAATCCTTTCATTTATACAGCAGTCCAGTCTATGAACCTGATTAAGTCTATCTTCGGACTACTGTATGGATAATTTCTCATCATCTTTATTGCCCATCTCCTTGAGGCAGTGTCGTCTCAACTGACACACAAATGGATGGTTGTTGTTTTGTGCCAGGCTCTAGCAGCTTGTTTTCTTTGGGGAAGAAACTAAGAAATTTTGCAGAAGTCTCTGCAGTGAAAAGGCCATGTCAAAGGTGACAGAGGTTCAGGTAAGGGAGTGAAAAAAATGGGCCAGAGTGGATACCGAAGAGTACTGGTCTCATCTAAAGGAGCAGCTGCTGTTCTATTTGTCACAAGGAGGAAATACGGGAATAAGTGTTGGCAGATTTTCTAATTTTTTTCAAAAGAAGCTGGAAATCTGTGTTTCTGTGCAAAAAAAAAAAAAAAAAAAAAAGAAAAGAAAAAAGTGTCATCTGCTTAGCAACCTTTCTCTTTCTTGGTCTTCTCCCTTCCCTGACCCTCCATTCCCCCTTCCTGCTCCTCCTCTCCTTCTTCCTCTCTTAGACGTTCACAAGGCCAACATTGTACAAGCCAAGCAAAACAAACTCATGGTCCCAATTTAGCTCACTGGCCAGCAGTTTGCAATCTCAGGTCTACATCTTAAACTTCTTTACAACACCGTGAACACTGTGAAAGTAGAGTCTGTGTTCTTTAACTCTTTGTCACACTCACAGATTATTTGTTGTTAATTCAGAACTTTCCAACCCTTAGAAGGTACATATTTTTGGTGCCTGCATGGGTTTATGGCTCCCAGAGGTGCCCCTAACCCTACCTTGGAG
Source organism: Ctenomys sociabilis (assembly GCA_004027165.1). Taxonomy (NCBI): domain Eukaryota; kingdom Metazoa; phylum Chordata; class Mammalia; order Rodentia; family Ctenomyidae; genus Ctenomys; species Ctenomys sociabilis. Next base: position 64,691 of record PVKA01009733.1, on the reverse strand, counting down.
GAGGCTCTTTTCAGAACTAATGTTTGCACAGGGCTTTGTCAGACACTATACAATGTAACAATTTGTTTTAGATATTTTATATTTCAGAGTCACTTCTTACTTCAAATAGCTCCTAAAATCCTTCCACAAACAAATTGCTTGCATACATGTAAGAATAATTTGTGATTAGAGGGTTTTACTTTTTTTTTTCTTTTTCAAAATCACTTTTGTAGTCCTAAAGCCAACAGTTTTGCTTCTTGGACAGTGTGTCTGCATACTGATCAAATCAGAGACTCCAGCTTTTCATAGTTACTATGCAGACTCAATTTATGATTTTAGTTGGAAGAGATAGTAAAGTAGAAGGGAGGTTATGGAAATTAGCAACCAACAGCAGTCTTCAAAACAACTGAAAAATCACTCAGATCTCACAAAGCACAAGAAGTCAGAAGCTCACAATTACACATGGTAGTAGCCAAGAAGATTAGCAAATAGCACATGACCAGGCTTCCAAGAGCTATAGGAATGGAAGGAGGCAGTCTCTGGTTTTGCCAGGGTAATGAATCTGAGAACAAATACACAATAGCATGATCTGAGCAGATGGATATAATCAGTGGGGAATCAAAATAGACAAAGTGCTTTTCCAGTTTCATCTCTCAGCTGATTGAGATCAGATTATAGCAGCTTCCATACTCAAATTTTACTTTATTTGTAAAGAAACCTCTTCCTGGGTAATTTGGGCCAGTAACTTTACCAGGGATAACTATGGCCCTAGGATTACTAGGCAGCTTGAAGGACTTTCTTGACTATCACAAATAGGAAAGCAGTATTACTGGCTTCTGGTGGGTAGAAGCCTAAAATGCATAGAACAGCCTCGTTCTACCAAGAATTATCTAACCCAAAATGTCTATAGTGTTGTGCCAACCAGTGACTATGTGTAAGTGTTTTCTACCATATTCAAAAGGACTTGCTCTGGTAAAATTCTGGTTTCCCTGTGTGAAATCCTTCCTTAATAATCCACAAACAAATCTTTGTTTTACAACTCAAAAGTTGAAATTGTCACACATTGAAAAGACAAGACAAATTCAAAACAGGCAATATATCCTTGGGAGCACAGGAAGCTAGCAGCCAGACTTCTGAAGCTCCAGGTTTGATACCAGAGAATCCAGGAGGTTTCTTGCAGTTATTATGTAGATTTTTCCATCTATATCTATGTACAATTTTTTCAAAGAAGTCCATAGCTTTCATCAAGATGCTAAAAAGACTTCCTGATTTCCATGTCTGCAGATACTCAAGAGCAAGATTGCTTTACACATGGTGCACCTTTAATATGCTCATTTTAAGTTATCTTCTCTTTTCTTTTCAGAGAAACATAATTAGGAGATTTCTCTCTAGGGAAGGCAGCTTGATGTAGAGTGGAGGAGCCTGGCTCGCCTGTCTCCTGCCATCTGCTACATTAAAGAAGGCCTCCTATGGCTGGAATCCAAAACACAAAATTAAAAGGATTGCTTGCACCCAGAGTCATAAAACAAAGAGGCTTTCTAAAGCAGAGCTTGGAGCAAACACTCATTTTTTCTTGACTTAAACAGCATCTGTTACTCCTGATAGCAAACACCCTGCAAGTTAATGCCACTAACCTCCTTGGTAAAACGTTCTCAGCTTTCATCCTCAGAGATATGGTCTCAGAAGAGACAAACCACATGTGCATGCCAACACACAGCCAGGATAGCAGGTGGAAATCTGGAAGTGTATGAAATTGGGATGCGGGGAAAGAGAAAAAAAAAACTTCATTCTCTAGGAATCCCTTTAGATGCATGAAGTCTGTATCATAAGAACCTTGAGGCCAGACTTCTTAATTTTATTTATTTATTTAGTACAGGGTCTACAGGGTCTCACTATGCATATGGGACTGGTAGCGACCTCCTGTTTTCAGCCTCCCAAACACTAGGATTATAGGCACATGCCACCACACCCAGGTTCAGCACACCCAGGGGCAGGCCCGGCTCAACATGTGATGCTGGGGATCAAGCCCTGGTCCCTGCACATGCCTAAGCAGGTGTTCAGTCCACTGAACTATCTCGCTGGCCCTCAGACTTGCTTTAGACAAGGATTGTCTGACTTACTATCTTAAACAAGTGTCTTACCCAATTTGTGCCTCAGTTTCCTTGCCTGTAAATTGGAGGTAGCAGCAGTACCTCAGTAATGGAATTACTATAAGGGTTAAATGGGACAGACTGTGTGTTGGAGGTTCTTACCTTGCATTAGCCAAGAAGCAAAAAGCAGAATGAAGAGGACAATAGTACAAGTCAACAATCTAGGAGACTGAGGCAGGAGGGTCATGAGTTCAAGCCCAGCCTGTGAAGGTCCTGGATTCAATCCCCAGTACTAAAAAATAAAATGAGAAGGGGCTGAGGTCCCAGTGCCCCTTCACTGGCATGTTCCTATGACCTAACTTCCTTCCATTACCAACACCTACTGATGCTTCCACACACACACACACACACACCCCCAGTAGCACAGCAGGCTGCTGATGAGCCCTTAACACTGGGCCTTCGGGGGACATGCAAATCCTACTATAGCAACTACTCTCTTGATCTCCTTACTGGATTATAGTAAAAGATACTGTCCCTCCTTATTTTTCCCAGTCCTATTCTCCTGAGTCCTTTGTAGTGTGTTCTCCTTACATGTGACTCAGGAGGGTTGTCATAGCTCCACATCTAGCCAGGACACAGTGACTGGTTTGTAGGTGGCTGCATGACCTAAGAGAAAAAACATGGAACATTCATCAGGTAGATTTATGGATGGTGAGCAGGAAAAGTCCTCCTTCCTCTGTCATTGCTAAAATGAAGGTGCTTCTGAAGCCATCAGAATTATCTTGCCACCACATAGAGAAAGTTTGCTGGGAAATGAAGCTAAAAGAGAGAATAACAGAAAAATAGAAGCCAACACAAATTCTGCATGAATTTTTTTTACTTCCTGGATCCAACTATTCCTGAAGTTCTCAAAAGTACTTTAGATTTTCCTTTGACTTTCCAGTTCCCTCAGCTAGTATAGTCTGGTTTTCTTTAAGCTAATTATACTTCTGCTACCTACACCATATATCACTGACAGTCTCATGAAGCTTCTCAAGTCCAAATTTAACTCCCAATACTTGTCATCCTCCTTCCCCAACCTGGTCCTGCTTTGGTCTTCCCCACAACTATAAATGACCAAGTTGCTCAAACCATACCCAGAAGTCACATTGTTATTTTGGATTATGGTTCCTAAGATTATGGAATGATCTGTTATGACTAATGTATCTATGTGTTTTGCCATGTCCTTTGCAGTATCTTCCGCTAGGGAAGGTGGAATGTGCTGCTTGTTTCTTTTGAATTCAACCATGGTGACTTTGGCCAGCCAGTATGACACCAGCACTGAGATTTTGGGCTTCTTTATTACATAGCAATAGCCAACTACAAACATTATTTTTCTTATCTGTGTCACTCACCCTTGTCTATTTGCTCTTACTATGTACACTTACTATGCACCAAGTGTGTTTTGAGCATCAGAGGTAAGACAGTAAATACGTAAACAACAGAAAAATCCAACTTATAATGAATAGATCATTTTCTTTTTTTAAAGACAATAGAAAAATAGATAAGACATTAGAAACAATACAAAATTTCAAAAATGGTAGTTATTCAAAAGTAATTGTTATATTGCATATTGTTGTCTTCAACATAGTTGCTTGTATTACCAGATATAAGCATGGAAAGTTAGTCACAGTGAAACTTTTAAGCATTGTTACAATTAAAAAACAGATAGAAATTAGTAATGCAATCTTCTGTCCTGTCTATTTTCAAAACTATGAAGACAAATAATATTAGTATGTCACATGGTAATAAGTACTTGACAGAAAACACGAGGAATAGAGCTTCGGAAGATGGTGCTGGGATGAAGTAGAAGGACAGCTGTTGTTCGATGAAGCGGTCCAGGCAGGCTCATGTAGAGTCACCTCCCACTTCCACCCATCGACGAGTCCAACCAGCTCAACCTGGAACTGTGGCTCAAAGCTGTCCACTTCTTGCCATGTCAGTTATCTATAGGTCGTTAGCACCAGGCCTAAGTCCAGCTCACTGTCACATCTCTCCTGAACTCTTTTCCTTCTATCAGCCTAGCTCAGTCCCCTCATCACTCACAATTATCCCAGCTGAAAATGTAAATGAGTCTGGGTAGCTCAGTCAAGATGCTTGTGTGGCAAGTTCAGTCTCTAATACCAGAAAGAGAAAGAAAGAAAGAAAGAAAGAAAGAAAGAAAGAAAGAAAGAAAGAAAGAAAGAAAGAAAGAAAGAAAATAAGATTATGATCATTGAGTAAATAAAACTTTGCCAAGACCTTCCCATCATATTTTAAATGCAGTCCAAAACTCCCACCAAGTCCCCGTCCCAAGAGGTATGTTGTCTGCCGTCACCAACCCTCTGGCATGTGTCATGCTTACATGGGCCTTCCTGCTATTCCTCACAGCCACAGCTTTCTCCAGACCAAGATGTATATGTGTGTGATTCCCTCGTTTGTTCTCTCTCCACCTCAGAGCCTTGTGAAATGCTGTAGCTGGTGCTCTTAACCTGTTTTACTCCTTATTAGTCTTCGGTCTCAATTTAAACACCACTTTCTTACAAATACCATCCCTAAGGGACCTGCAGGTTAGCTCAGTTGTTTAAGTGCCTGCTTGGACAAACACAGTCAGGTACAGGGGACCTCAGTTCAATCTATAGCTCCACATGCCTTACCAGACCCACCCTACAAAAAAAAAAAAATCCTTCACAACAAATACCATCCCTAGCCACATCTGCCCCACCTCCTTCTCCATTCTGCCTCTATTAGGTCCCCCCATTATATAATTCCAAAGTATCTGGCTTCTTCCTGTGCTAGGGCTCACTTCTCACAAGTTATGACTTGATCAAAGCCTGTATTCCACACTATAATTAAGCTCTTCTTCACAATTTAATCCTCACCATTCACATCAGAGCCTGGTATGCTGCAGGCCTTCAGCAGAGAGTGACTAGATTTTTTACTTTGCTTTTGGTCTTAAATTTGCTCTTAATTAAGGTCACACTGTTGTCTTTTAATTTTTTTCCCATCAAATTTTAGTATGTAATAGGGTGTGACTCCCCACACCTCCAAGGCAAAACTTAGCCTGTGGATTTGGTATCTTTCCATTCACTTATTCAATCTAAAAATATTTATGCAGTCCCTACTATGTGCCAAGTACTGTCACAATCAGTGGGAATATAAAGATATTTTCTGTGCCCTGGTGAAACCCACAGACATTTGCTTGTCTTCATTCTTAAAGACCTCTGACCACATGAAGGAAGATCTAAACACTAGAAGATCAAAAATTCATCATTTTAAAGCTGCACACCCAATTGTCCACAGTCAAGACCTTTCTTAGCATTAAGGAACTCCCTATTTTGTTTTATTTGCAGAATTGGGGATTGAACTCAGGCCCTTGTTCTTGCCAAAGAAGTACTTATTCCACTGAGCCATCCCCCCAGCCCTGGAACTTGTTGTTTTATGAAAATATAAAGCAAAGTCCTTTTTCCACAACGGAGTTTTTTAGGAAGAAAAGGCTAAATATTCAATTCGAAAAGGTGTTACAAGGAAAGCTGAATCTCATTAGACTACATGTCCTAAAATATTTCATTGCTAATTAAATGTTTATTGCAAGATAATCAGAAAATGCAAGTTATAAAAAAGAGGTAAAAATTACTCTGAATCCTATGAATCAAACATGACCATGGTTCGAAATTTGAAGAGACATGTAATAATAGCTACTATTGACCAGGTACTTTTGATAACAGCAGAACAACATGCCTTGTACAGTTTATGAACTGCCATGGTAACTTTATAAGGTTACAATAACTAACCATATTCTTTCTGTCTCTCCACCTCTGTCTCTCTTTCTGTCTCTTTTATTTTGGTTTTGAGACAGGGTCTAGCTTGCAAGTGCAGGTTAGGTGTAGTATGCACTGAGATGGCCTCAATCTCGCTGCGCTCCTCCTTGCTCTGCCTTCGCAGTGCTGGGATTCCAGGCGTGCACCACCATGCCCAGCTCTCTTTCTACCTCTTTTCTTAATAGGGAAACTAAGGCACAAAGAATTAAGGAACTAGCTGCTGTGCATTTACTTATTTCTACAGCCTGGGTGGGTTTACAACTACCAGAAGTGTTATTGAGCCTATCTCAGGAGATGTCTTTTAAAAGAACTGGTGTTTGCAAAATATTATACTGATCATTGGAAGATGTAACAGAACTTGTTTGGAATATTATGTACATGAACTCATTCTTCATTTTCATATTCTGTAAAATCTTGCCGGTTTTGCTTCCCACAGCCCAGACCCTTCAAATCTCTCTTCTTGTCCCCCTACATTGCCCTCTTTCCCTCATTAAGTTGGTCTCTCTGCTGCTCCTCTGCTCTGAGCTCTCAATTCCCAGCGACCACCACATCGTCCTCACACCTTTCTCCTACAGTAGACTCTCTAGAGGAACTAGCCCTCCTGCAAATGGCCCTACCTTTCCTTTCCAGTCCACCTGATTGTCTTCCATCTTCCTGAGGCCTGGCTGGTCCCTCAGGATCTTCCTTGCAGCTTGGCTTTCCAAGAAGTGCATGAGAAGAGAAAGAGATGTGTAATACTAGAGATGATGAAAGGTCAAAGGTAAGGGATTTCATAGCTATTTTATAAATACAGAAATGGAGGCTTAGGAAAATGAAGCTGATTCCTGAGTTTGCACAACTGACAGAGCTAGAATCCACATCCAGGTAAGCCTAACTCCCAAACTGCTCCTCTGACCACAGTGCAATACTGTCTACTCTCTTATACCCCAGAACCATGCTAAACTTTTGTAGCCCACCCAACCAAATGGTTGTGATGAATCCTCTGCTAAGTGCTAGGAAACTATAGTGTTTTATAAACCAAGCTGGGAAAACAACAGGCTATTAAGAGAAAAAGCAAATGTGTCAATAAACAATTGTTATTTCTGACCTGAATCCATGTCTTTTGCTGATGGCAAAGTAGCACAGGGCAAGTAGGCCATAAAACGTGCTTGTTCTAGCAGTCTGGTAAGAGCCCTGAGCAAGTTCAAAAAGCTTCGAGTGAATGGAGTTAGTGTTCCAACATGTTTATCTTGAAGTGTAGTGAAACCTATTCATTCTGTTTGTATAGTGACTAATGCCTCTGTGGATGTATCATTGACAATATGGGGGCATTGCTAATGTGCCATATTAGAGGCAATTTGTACTGATGAATTAAATCAGTTAAGCTCCTCTGAATCAACCCCGGCTTCTTGAGCTGTGTGATGTACTATTTCTATTGCAGAAAGGAGCTGTGCTAAGAGGTCCGGAACTGCTGATCCCATCTGCATCACTTCCAAAGCCTGCTTTTATGGCGTGCTTTCATATGTTACAGCAAAGCAAGTTTGAAAAGCCAAGTAGGACAACCACAACATGCCCTCCCCCAAACATGTCACAGAGTGTGAGGAATCCCATTCTGATCCATTCTGCATGAAACGAAAATTGGTGTGATATCTGTGCTCCAGAGTGATCCTGGCTGTGTCCTTAAGGTGAAAGCAAAATGCTCCTGGGACCATTTCTGGTTTTAGAATCACAGGAAAAGAAATCTATTTCTCACGTGAGATAAAATAAATATTTTACTTATTTATGATTGTTGGGTGAGACTCTTTTATATGATAGGAACTATAATGGCCAGGAAAATTTCCCATACATTCATCTGTTTATTTATATAAAATTAGAAATTTTAATGGTAAAGATATAAGTGAAAAAGAAACCTACCTCTCTCCTTGAGTCTTCTTCCCACCTCTTTGGTGGATTCTCGATTCTGATCTCTGACTGCAATTTCCTGATTCACCCCCCAACACTTGTCAAATGCCTATTATATGTCAGGTACATAACAGAGCTTGACGCCGGAACTGGTTTAGGAAAGTACAACAGCAGCACGGCCCATGCTCGTATTAAATATAAGCAAATCAGAAAGGCAGGGGTTAATTATTCTATCTCTTCTGCCTGATGTGATGTCCAAACAGCCCTTCTATTGTTCCAATAAGCATCAGCTAAGCCCCTTTTAAACTTCAGTTTTTCCCCTCATTTTACTCTTGTCATCATTACAAGCCTGTACTTCATTTCTGAGGTCTATGGCCAACCTCATGGAAACAGATATGTTCATATCATAACATTTCCACAGCCACAAACAAATTGGAATGACAAGAGACACCCAGACAGGAAGACACTCTCTCCGTGATGCTTATGTCACCTAGCACCAGAAAGTGCTGCTGAGGACCACTGCCTTGCAAGCACACCATGTCTTCATGTAGGACCCCAACAGTGCTGGGACACTGAGGAGGTCATGAACAATTTCATCAGCAGGCTAATACCTTACAGCTAAATGGAGGAGAAAAACTGGTAGTGGTAGCAGGTTTAGATTCTGGCTGATACTTTTAGATATTCTTAGAAGCCCCAGGGAGGAACCAACAACCATTCTTTCATCTCCTACTTGGATTGCTCTTACTCCTTTTATTTGAGGGCAAAAGGTAAACAAGAGCTCTGTTGTAAAACAAACACATCACACATCTGGGAATGTGGTGTGATGAGGAGTGTGGTTTTCTCAGCCATGAATTTCTTCTGGTTCTAGAGCTGTCAAGGTGGTGTTGTCCTGCAGGATTCTAGAACAGCAGCTCTGTGTGTGATTGTGGAGACAGCCACTACTAGAGCTGACCTCCTGCTATTTTATCACTTTTGATAATTGTTGGTATTTAACCTCTCAAGAGAAGACCCCAAGCTTGTCATCATCCAAAACACAGTCTCTTTATTTGGTAGAAGTTGGTGCCAAGCTTCCTTTAGGCAGTATTAGCTGCTGTCACACTCAGCCATATGCAATCTGACAGGGCCCTATCAGTCTCACCACCAGCAGCTCAACCAAGCTGTTGTGGCCACAGGAATTCCACCCCAACCACGCAGTGCAAGCCAAAACCACTGACACAGAAGGAAGTGGTTCTAGAAATTTTTCTTATGAGGTAGTTGCAAGCATGGCTGATCCCATGAGCTTCCTGAACTCTCCACTGACAGAGCAGCACACAATGAGAACCAGGGAATCTGCTCAGCAGGGATCCATTTGCTCATCAGTCATCTATACACTCATCATAATTTTACTGATAGCCTACTATGTGACAGTTGCCAGACACAATAGTGAGTCAAAACAGACTTGTCAGGGGCCAGGAAGATGGCTCAATAGAATAAGAGCTTGCCTGGCAAGCACAAGGGCCTGAGTTCAATTCCTGGTTCTGAAAAAAAAAAAAACAGACTTGTTTGCACAGAGCTGGGGCAGGGAGGGCGGTTCTAACCAATAGGAGCTTGAGGGGAGTTCTAAAACCAAAGCAGGAGAGAATAAAGTAGGGGGTGTGGGGGTGGAAATAAGGGTGGGCAGGGCTTTTGAGACAGAAGGATTTACATGTACAAAGAGCCCAGCCATATGGGATGCATGGTGCTGATGATGAGAAAAGAAGAAAAGGCCAATGTGTTGGTTGGAGAAAATAAGGGAAGAGGGGATTAGAGAGGTGGCTCAGGGCCTTGACTGCTGTGGGTGGTGCTTTTGAGTTGTCCTAATCCTATCACACATCAGAAGTAATTGCTGGGTTCTTCTGGCCCTCATGTACTGGTAGTGTCCTTCCCAGTGGAAGAAGGCTGGATATAAGAGAAGCAGAGGGAAGAGAGGCAAAGGAGGCAGAAAGCTGCCACTGAGTTCGGGCATAGTGGTGCACACTTGTAATCCAGTTCTGGGGAGGCTGAAAGCAGGAGGACTGTTACAAATTGCATAATGAGACCCTGTACCAAATACAGAAAAGAGAAGGGAAGGGAAGGGAAGGGAAGAGCTTTTTTGTGCTTAGAGGTGACAGAGCAGGGTGAGTTCATTATAAATACTTTAAATAAATAGGCTCTCGGGGCTGGGGAGATGGCTCAGTAGAATAAGTGCTTGCCTTGCAAACATAAGAGCCTGAGTTCAATCCCCGGTTCTGCAAATAAATAAATAAATAAATAAATAAATAGGCTCTCTCTCTGCCTCCTCTCTAGTGCTCTACTGACCTAGGAAATCACATCTTAGTCTCCAGTGAGGAGGGCTGTGTCTCTCCCTGCCTCCTCCCTTCTCTCTCTGCTTCCTGGCAGTCATGGAGTTAGCAGCTTTACCCACCAACCCCTTCTACATGTTGTTTTTCTCTTGAAGCCAATGAACCACAGAACAAATCCTCTGAAAACTATGAACCAAAATAAATCTCTCCTCCTTTAAGATGCAGGAGTTGGGTACTTTGTCCTAGTTATGAGAAAGTGACTAATACAGCAGAACCTCTGAAGAATTCACAGCTAGGAGCTTCCTCCTCCCAGGCCAAGCCTCCATCTCCATTCAGTTCCACCAGCCAAACAGCTCCATGATTACAGGGGTAGGAAAGCATATCTTGGTCCTGACAGTACCCTTCCTTGCTCAGGTGGCACTGAGGTTAGATATGAGCAAGGAGTTGGGAGAAAGAGTCAGGATGTGTGCTGAGTGGGCTCGGTCTACACAACTCTTCCGTGTGCAGAAGAGGACTAAAAAATAAGGACTTCCCCTTGCTTTCAGAAAAGAGGGCACCCCTTACTGTTCACAGCCACCACACCTCAGTTCTCTTCCCTCCTCATCACACCTCAATTCCCTTCCCTCCTCAACTGTGTCCCTCCACACCAACCTTCTCTCAGTATCTCCTACAGCACCTTCTCCTTGGGCTGTATGCTCAATCCTCAAGGGCCCTCACTCTTGTCCACCCCAGTTCACCTTTCAGCCTTACTACATGAGGAAAGCTCTTCATGGCCCTTAGTCCAGAGAGGCTTTTTTAGACTTGGTTCTCAAAGAACTTATTCCTACCTTATAGTACATATGTCCCTTTGTTATTTCAGGATGGTGATTATTTAGTGAAAAAGTCTTTCCCTCACTGATCTGTAAGCCCCGTGAGTTGCATATGCCTACTCAGCAGTATGTCCTTGAAAGCTAGAATGGCATCTGAATCTGCCTCATTCATACATTTGTTGGGTGACTGCCAAGAGTATCTCAGTTCTCCTTCACATGTGCTCTTCAACAGGCTAGTAAGGAGTCTCCAAATGGTGATTTTGGATGAGAATGTAGCTCAGTGGCACAGTGCCTGCCTGGCAAGTGTGAGGTGCTAGGTCTCATTCCAGAACAACAACAAAAAAAGGTGACTTCAGTGCCTGGAGCACAGGAAGAGCTGTTGAGCTTCAGTACGCAAATGTTTTTTTCTGGTCTTGGCTTATGTTACCTTCGTTAATTACCTATTAGCACAAGCAAGTCCTTAGCTTGGAAAAATAAGTTCTAACTTTTAATAAGAGCGATGACAATGTCATGTAACAAGCACATATATACACAAGTCAGGGGGTCGGGGGCTTCAAGCTGCCTTGTAAGCTGGCACACTATAGCAGTTAAATAAGCTCACTTGGGGTGAGAGTGCAAACACAAAAGGACACAGTTCTGCGGGCACCACCAGATTTAGGGGAACCCCAAGAAAGGTCAGTCAAATAGACTAAGGAACAGCCGTGTTACTCAAAGCAAATCTAGAAGAGTTGGCTTGTGCCTACCGAAGGAAGTGGCATGTTGAGGAGTAGGAGAGCGTGACCAGCAGCATGGCAAGAGGAAAAGAGGACAGGAAACTAGAAATGGATTTGTGAGCCAAAAGGCAAAACAGGGACAATGGACTTCTTGCAGCTGAATGAACAGCTCAAGCTGGTTTCTAGATCTCCAGACCCCACTTCCCAGGCCCTCATACTGCTGGAAAGGCAGAGATGGCAGGACCCTGGAACACTTACTTCCCTCCTGCCCTTCTTCAACTCCTGTAGGAGAGCTCAAAATTGAAGCTCTTCTTACTGTTTCCCTTAATCCAGTACATGTTTTTATTCTCTCATCTGAATGCCAAGTGTTTCCTTCTGACATGTCTGCTTCTGCTGGATCTTTTAAGGTCCACAACCCACATAGCAGCTAGGAGAATCCTCAGAAACCACTAGCTTCAGCATGTCACCCCCTCAGCCACAATCACTCAGCAGCTCTCTGCTGGATGAGGGTTATGTGCAGACACCTAGTAAGACTCGTATAGTCATACCTTGAACTGTCCTTGCAGCCCATCTTCTACCCTTTTCCCAGCCCCACCGACACCATGGTCCTAACATGCCAGGCTCTTCTGTGCCTCGCCATGGGCCACCAACTGTGCCTGCCTTGGAGTCTCCTTCTGCTGTGGAAAAAGGTCTCAGAAACCCCAGCCAGAACTCAACCCTGCCTCTATGCCTCTGTGATGACATTGTTTACATACAGCTCTATTTGGATATCTACTTAAACCATGGACAGTGAGCTCCCCAAGGGTGGGAGAGAGGCTCATACTTATCTTGTTCCCAGTGTCACATGACATGAGCACAACATCATCTTTGTGTCCATAAACCCAGCACTGGGCCTAGTATCAAACTAGTTAGTCCACATTTACGGACCCCATGGGTAAATGAGTATCTTTGCTCTTCTTTGTACCCTCAAAATCTGCCATCAGGCCTGGCACAGAGTGGATAATCAACAAATATTTTTAGAATGAGATGGAAAATCATGTGTCATCGCTGGACCTCAAAACTTTCCGGAAGTCAGCCAACCTGCGTGGAATCTTCATCAATTCATTGTAATGGTGATCTAGAAGAGACTTTGTAATGGTGATCTAGAGAAACTCTGGCTGTCAGAGGGCAGCAGGATGCTGAGGACTATTGCCCCACAGCTAGCTGCATCCTGGAAATCTCGGTAACCCACACAAGCCCCCAACTCCTGCTAGACTGCTCTCCTCCATTAAGGACTTCCTTTATCCAGTGAGTTCATAAAGACTGCTAGTGTCTTTCTCCTCTCCCTCCCCAGCTCTGAGCTAAGAGTCCAGCACATGTCCCCATGCACCCTCAGCCCTGGCTCTCTCAGACCAGTATGCTTCTTTGGCCAGGGCCCATGTAAAGTCTTGAGCAAGACAGCTTTCACTGCCAACTGTCTATTCTACAGAGGAGTTCTGAATGTAGCATAGCATTTCCTCCATCTTAATCTGCAAATGTTCATTTGTGGGTGCAACCTTGCTCCCTACCGACCAGTCTCAGCCTTTGCTGCCTGACAACTGCTTGATGAGCTCAGACACTTCCCAAATCCTTTCCTAGGCCCACAGTTTCAGCTGTCACTGAGCTCTGATCTCAGGACTAGGAATATAAAGGTAACCAGAAACATAGAATGGAGAGCCCACTGTCTGTGGCTAAGAAATAAAGTTAAAAGTAATTTTAATGAGAACTTAAGTGTACTGTAACATGTATTGTTATTATCCTTCTTTTATAGGTGAGAAGACTTGGGTTAAGAGCAATGTGAGGAGGTCATATGCCCAAGGTCACTTTTGGGTGACCCAGTCATTGGTCTAAACCCAAAGCCTGGAATAAGAGTGCTTTACCATGGTGCTATATATCTGGATAACAGCCCAGATCTGAGATTACCACCGAGTTTCTAGTTGATAAAAGACCAGCTTGGGTTTATGTCAAAAGCAAAGCATTCTAAGGGTCCAAGCAGACACCTTGAAAGGAGCATTGCCACTGCTCAGCAGCAGGATGCATGCTGAGTAAAGAATACATACAGCTTTGATTTCCTTCCTTCCTTCATCCATTACGACCCTGTTCAAAACTATGCCACAAACATCCGTTGCACAGTACAACCATGTCCTTGACATATGACCATCAGTAAGCAAATGCAGCCCCTTATTAATAAAGGTCACATTTTAGTGCAGTGCTAGAAGGGAACATCACTTAGTCAACTTCTAATAAGCCTGGCAAATGGTCAATAGCTTGCTATTTATGTGCTTCCTGTGATGGGGAATTCACTGCTGTAGGAAATAGCTGGTTACTTGCTTTACTCAGTTTCGTTAAAAAGGTAAAAGGGAGTAAAAATAAAAATTCATGTCCATCACTGATGGAAATTCACAGACTGAATCTGTTATCTTTTTCCATGAGGTGGCTTTGAATATTCAAGTGTATTTCACAGGACACCCTCTAAATCTCCTCAATCTTAGAAACCTTCCCATAGAGCTCAAGACCTTTGTGGAGAAACATTACTGTTTGTGAGATCTCTGAGCTGAGGCACAATTAAAAAGACTACTTCTTGCCACTTGCTACATTTTCAACAAGTCAAGGAGACCTCGCTAAGTCAAGACAGGTGCACGTCTTCTTCTGCAGACTCAGGACGTGACAACAGCTGAGACCTGAGAATAGGTTATTTACAAACAATAGAAGTTCATTTCTTACAGTTCTTGATTCTGTAAAGTCCAACGTCAAAACATCAACTGACTTAGCATGTGGTGAGGGCCCATTCATCATAGATAGCATCTTCCGTGTATGCCCAAGTGACAAAAGGGACAGACACACTCCTTTGGGCCTCATTGATAAGGGCAATAATCCAAACTTTCAAGAGTGGAACCCTCATGACTAAGCATGTCTCAGGCCATTTCTGAGTTACCTAGGGGTCTCGCGATCAACACATGAACAGAGACCACACATGACCCCACAGCAGCCAGTCCTCACAAACAGGTGGGTGCAGCGGTGTTCTCCTCCCAAGCATGACATCATCAGTTTTAGAACCATCACTTCCTGAGTTTTCCATTCTGTGAATCTGTCAGTGATGGGCATGAGTTAAAGGGGAAAGGAGAATGTATTTCTATTTCCTCTTACTTTTTTAAGAAACTGAGTAATGAAAGTAATCAGCTATTTCCTACAACTTAAGTTCAGATTTGTGCCTGGACTGGTGAGCACCCTTGCATCTCTGTGCATTTGGATGATCCCTTGGGTTGTCTCCAGCTCCCCTCTGATACTGCCATGCTACGATGAATGAGCAGGCTTGTGCCTGTGTCCCAGTGCATGTGTGGGCCTGTCTCGGCAGGACAGAGTTCTTGAAGTAAAAGCAGAGTTAAATGGTTTAGTTTTGAAAAAATATTGCCAAATGTACTCTAAAAAGGTTGTGCCAATTTTCACCCCCACTAGCAGTGTGTGAATCACTTAGTTGTGCTTAATATTACCCTTGGCTTATACTGAAGGACATGCTAAGGCAGAGCCATGGAAACTCCATTCATGCACTTGCTGTGAAATTTATGCATAGTGCAGGACGGTGATCTCTGGGCACCTGTCTTAAGTTCCTGCTTAAGTCTACATGTGAATAAAGAGATGATCTAGCCTTCAGTGATGACTCATGCCTATAAGCCCTGCACTCTGGGAGGCAGAGGCAGGAGGATTGCAAGGTCAAGCCTAGCCTAGGCAGTTTAGCAGTTTGGTAAGACCCTGTCTCAAAAAAAAAATAATTACAAAACTAAAAAATTTAAAAGGGGCTAGAGATGTACCTCAGTGTGAATTGAAGGTCTAGGCTCAATCCCTAGTACCACAGATGATGATGATGATGATGATGATGATGATGATGATGATGATGATGGTGATGGTGATGGTGATGGTGATGGTGATGGTGATGGTGATGGTGATGGTGATGGTGATGGTGATGGTGATGAAACAAACTAAGAACTCTCTTTGAGAAGAGCTTGAGTCAGGCACCCCCAGGCGTGGTGTTGCACGCCTGAACTCTGAGCACTCTGAGGACAGAAGCAAGAGGATTGCCTTGAAGTCGAGTCCACCTTGACCACACACTTAGTTCAAAACCAGCCTGGACTGCACAATAAAAGCAGAGATAGCCAGGAAGACTACTGCTTGAAGACTCTTCTGTCTTACAAAGAGCATGCTATTTTTTCTTAGTGAACATTCCTTTTCCAGCACATGCATGAGTGCGCACACAGACACACACACAGACACACACACAATTCCCAGTGTCTTTTGCCAAAGCCTTCAGTAGTTCTACAATGAAGGTGTCATTGTACCTCTCCTTGGCTTTGAGGGTAGATAAGCCTGCATGCAATGAACTCTCAGTACAGTGTGATTTTGAGGTCCACTGACATTGGCATATCAATGAGTTAGATCTCAGCAGTACTGTCAGTTATTTTGTCTTTAAAATTCTGTACTGCCCTAGCTAGTCAGACTCTCTTTGTATGATGCAAGACAGCTGTGGGTGGAATATGGATGTTTGACTCACATGACCAGAAATAACTAGAAAAAGAAGCAAAGTACATGCCCAAACTGAGTATCTGGTCATAAGCTTGGATTAGTCACTATAAAGCAAGGCAGTCCTGAGAAGCGTAACCCCAAATAAATAATGGCCAACTTTTATTCAGTGCTTTCATCGATGCTGCCATTCCAAATACCCTTCTGTGGAGTGTATGCATGTGTGGACAATTTTGTATAATTCTCTTATCAGTCGTACACAGTATGAATTCTTTTCTGAGTCTAACCTGGTTCAGCACCAGGTCTAGCTCCCCAGTTCATTCTGAGCTCTCCTACTTTCGCAGCACATCTCTCGCTTTGTAGAGTTCCATCTCAACTATCTCACTTGATGCTCAAACACAGCGGTACGGGGAGCCTGGGTGGACAGCTGTTACTAGTGCACTGGTGTGGAGAAGCCAAGGCCGGGAGGTGTGCTTCCCCTCAAGCCTGTAGCTTGGTATTCTTTATGTAATTATGTTGAGTGGCTATTGACATCTTGGTTGGCTTAGACACTAATCTCTCATTCACTGCCCAGGAATTGAACTGTTCATTAGTTATATAAGTATTATATAACTTCATTAGTTATATAAGTATCTGTTATATAAGAACTGTTCATTAGTTATTATAAGTATCGGTTGTTTTTTCTTATTAACTCATTGGTCTGAGCCCAAACCTACAAGTCCTCCCCCATTGGCATTAATTTACATTAAGGTTGGGACCCTAGTTTCTCTCTCTCTTTCTCTCTCCCTCCCTCCCTCCCTCCCCCTTTTCTGTTTTCTTTCTCAGTTTCCTTTTTCCTCTCCTAACTCTTAAAAATGTTTGATTGTTGGAGATGTGCAACTGGAAACACTGGGTACAGAGCCCTTGCTTGAAGTTCTGGGACAGAACAGACACACATTTCCCACAGTGACCCTGCCAGGATGCCTCAGTCCATTTATGTCCTCTAACAACATGACTGTGGTAGGCTACTTTTAAAGAGAAATGGTTTGTTTTAGAGGCTGGAAGTTCAAGACTGGGCAGATGGCATCACAATGGTGAGAACACGTGTGGGAGGAAAAGAGCACATGGCCAAACAGGAAGCCAGGGGTGATTCAGTGGTCTAGCTTGCTCTTATAACAACTCTCTCAAGAGCTCAAGGCCCCGTGAGCAGTACGTGAATCCCTCCTAGCACAGCTTCCCAGTGAGATAAGGCCCTCTCACAGGCACCACCTCTTAAATGTTCCACAACATTCATTGCCACACAGGAAGCCAACTTTCCAACACATGAATCTTTTGGGGACACATTCAAACATAGCACAGAAGGTGCCTTCCCAACCTAGGCAAGTTGAATATGTTTTGAAGACCCAGGTTAGCCTTTTTCCTAGGAGGCAACTGAGGCTGCAGGACAAAGATTCAAGTGGATGAGGAGGCTTGCTGAAGAGGCATCATTCAGCGTTATGGAAACCCATTGCCTAAGGGCTATGGATATAGTGTCTTCCATTACAGAAAGGGGAAAACTGGGAGAAAACAGAAGTTTGCTGTTTATTATAGGCTAAGAATGATAGCTCTCATTTCATGGAATCTCCATGACAACCATGTCAGATAAGATCTACTATCTTCATTTTACAGATGAAGAAACTTATCAACATCACACATTGAGAGAGGATGGAGTGTGGATGCCTTCCAGTAAGGACAGAGGCACATGAGGAAAGGTGAGAAGTCAGGAAGAAGTAGAAGAGAGAGACACTGTACTTAGCCAGTGGAGAGACCATTCCTTAAAACCCTGTGTAAAGGTTTCTTGTGATAACCCACATGCTTTTCCTGTATAGAGAAACACTTGCTTTGCTTTCTTCCCTTTGAGAGTGTTTATGAGACAGCTGGTAGACACAGGAGAGAAAATTTTCAAGGTGACTGCTGCTTTTGACTGGCTGCCATAGGTCAGAGTAAGACAGGCCCAGCCAGGCATCTTGAGAGCAGGTCAGGAAGCAGAGAGTGCAGGCAGGCCAAGCTAGGCCCGTGACCACAAGAGCCAGCAGAATGCTCCTGAGTGGAAGGCCACATCCTACCATTCAGTAAGGATGTTGAACAAGCCTTTCCCACTCCAACAGAGCCTTGGAAAGTGGAGGGCCAAAATCACTTTCTGTGGCATCTCCCAGTTCCAAATCCATCTGCTTTATGTGAGAGAAGATCTGTGGTTCCTTATTCCTGAGGCTCAGAAGGTGCTTTAACTTATTATTTTTTCAAACTCAAATATTTCAATAGTCATACAATCTGCATTTGTTTTCTTCTGTGCATTCATTAAGCCATAAATTCATTGAATTATCTCTGCCCTTGATTCAAGCCTCTAGTCTTTATTGCATCTGAATTTAGAGATAGACCAGATGAACATAAAAGCTTATGTCCCCTCCTCCTGGTGCCATAATTTCAACATCTCCAGCCATCAGCTGACAGGGCACGTAAATACCCTGCACAATTGCTATGCTATGCAGGCTACTTTTTGTTTCTCCTCTGGAAGGTGTTCATGTGTCTGAGCAGAAGGAGATGGAGCGTAAATAAGCTGAAAGGTCTAACCAAGAGGAAAGGCTGAAGTTTACAAGGAAGATGGCTACTCCCTGCCAATGGGGAGAAAAAGCCAGTTGCTGGTTGTATTTCCTGCTAGAATTCAGGGCAAAAGGTCCCCTACAAGTTTCAGTCTGGGAAGAAGAAGAAAAAAGGGAGTAGGAGGGTGGATTTGAGACTGGAATCCAGCAGCTGGGGAGGGAAGAGGCGGAAGACAGACATTCTATATGCTTGCTGCTGGAATCTTCTGCCAAGAGTGAGAAGGAAACTTGGCAAAGCCATCAAAGCCATCAGCTTCCGGGGAGTGAGCTTTGTCTGAGAGGCCTTTGCAGGTTTGCCCTTGGCTCAAGTCTGCATTTGCGGGAGGAGCCACAGGGCTGGGATCCAAAGTCCTGCCAGATAACAGGAGCTGGGAATGAACCTGGAATTCTTTGTCAACAGTGCAAATTAGCCAGAAGAGAAACACCAGATATCCAGATGCTCTGTGTGTGCCCCTCATTATCAGAGCCCTTTACATTTTAACTGCACTGCACACTTTGAACTTTTATGAAGGACAGTACAAGAGCTCTGGCTCCTACCATCCTGTCTTGGGGGAGGGGGGTGGTACCCAAGGGTGTGTGTTAGCCCCCAATTCACAGGAGGAGGAATTGGCTCTGAAAAGGGACATAAGCCAGCTCCCACCGCAGAACCTTTTCAGGCCTTGTTTAGGTCTCTCAGCCCAGGTATGCTCTGCCTCCCTGACAGATACTGCACAATTTCTCAACTTTCTATACATCTTAATGTTTTCATAATATACTAGCAGAAAATATACTAGCATTTTATTCCATGTCTAAAATGTCGAAGAAAAGGTGGAATGCTATCCTTCCTTCTTCCCCTTCGTCCATTCATCACTCAGCAAGTGTTTATTGGAAACTGTGCCTGGTGCTGGGAACACAGCAGTGGGCAGGGCTTGGACTCCAGGGAGGGCAAGACAGACCACACACACAAATAAACACATTGGAAATATGATGATATCCCTTCATAGGCAGCAAGGCGGGAAGAAGCGTGGTACTGTAGAGAAAACTTAGCAGCAGGACTTGTGTTCAGGATGGCGAAAGAGGCTAAGGAGTAAAGGAGGGCCATAGCAAAGCCCAGGGACAGCAGGAGCTTGAGGGGCTCCAGGAGGCAGGGCAGAAAATGAGGCCTGAGCTCCGAGAAGGCTCCTTCGGAGGCTGCAAAACCAAGGAGTGCCTGCAGCAACACTGTGGAGGGAGAATGAGGTTTTCACCAGAACCTCATTTTTGTTATCTGTAGAGCAAAATGGGTCATTCCAACCTCACTGGCCACTCAAGATATTTACCCAGTTGCACCCAAGTAAAATGAAAGTCCCAAACCAAGATAGATATTCAACCATGCTCTTATCATAGTACCCAAATTACCTCATATTTTAATTTAATTTTATTTTTTTCAGTATTTATGGCAGGGTCTGCAGGGTCTCACTACGTAGGTCAGACTTGTAGTGAGTCTCTTGTTTTCAGCTTCCCAAGCATTAGGATCACAGGTGTGTACCACATGTCCAGTCTCAATTGCCATCTCTGTGTCCCAGGAGTGGGTCTGGCACAGCACATTGGGGGATTGAACCCTGGCCACTGCGCTCTGCCTAAGCAAGGGCTTTAGTCTGCTCTCAGGCTGGCCCAAATTATCTCATCTTAATAGCTTACTGGTCTTCGTTAGTGGTAGTTGGAGCTCTTCAGGAATCTTTCATAATCTCCAACCACTGAAGTATTAAATGATCTATAAACAAACACTTGACCTGCTGCATAAGGTCGCTGCAGATCTTTGAGTCTAGGTACTTTGCTTTCTCACTTAACTGCTCAAAAGCTTTCCTTCCTAATGTGGACGGAAGTCTGGGTTAGGTGAGACACAAGGCTGCCACTGCACGTAGGTAAAATGCTACTCCTCTTTTTATGTCACCTCCTGACTCTGGGTAACCCCTCAGTTGACACCATTTGGATTCCCTTCCTCCTTTGAGGAAGGTTATAATGGGTGCACACAAAAAATTCCCTGGAAGAAGTAAAGTTAAAATTGAACCCCAAGAGATAAGGGGAATCAGTCTTATGAGAGGGTGGCAGTACTACTTAAATTGTGCACTTCAAAAACCAATTGTGGGAGCCGGTAAGATAGATCAGCAGAGACTAAACACCTACTTAGGCAACCTTAGACCAGCACAGGGACCAGGACCACAGTTCAATCCCAAGCACCACATGCTGCACCAGCCCCACCCTCAGGGCAGGCCGAGCCTGCCTGAGTCCAGGCATGGTGGTGGTACACCCCTATAATCCTAGCATTGGAAAGGCTGAAAACCGGAGGAGAACTGTGAGTCCCAGCTGTGTGGTGAGACCCTGTAACAACCAAATACATTTAAAAAAGAACAAAAGACAACTGTATATGGCAAAATCATTTTAAGTATTGTAACTTTAAAAAAAAAATCTACAAATGAAAAATGCAAACTTATGTCAATGCTGTTTTATATTTAATTTATAAATAAAGTTAAGTACATTTTCAAGTACTTATCAGCTGCTTGAGTCTATCTGATTTATGATTTTTGCTCAAGTTTCTTGTAAGAGGGCCTTTTCTCTTATGTTTTTAAAAGCTCTTTATAAATTAAGTATATTAATCCTGTGCCATTTGTATATCATATGTATTTCCCCAAGTTTATTATTTACTTCAATTTTGGGAATTTTTTTAAACTTCAAAGATATATTTATCCATATCTCTCTCATTGTCTATGAATATATAATAATTTGCTGTCATTGATGTTATTTGTTTAGAGAGCTTGTGTCTGTCCTGATTTCAGATGAACATTCACCTGTATTTTCCTCTTCCTTTTTTATGCTTTTTATGATTTAGATGCTAATAAAATTCCTTGAACACTCTGCAATGTTCTATTCCATTGTACTGAGCTCGTTCTACACCCACATATTTTGATTCTTCCTTAGAACAGCCCACATTCTTTGGAATTTGTCTTCATTATTTACCCTTCAAGTAGATAATCTCCTTTCTAGTAATCTTTATTGCTTTTCCTATTTCCTTTATGTTTTGAGAAGACTGCTAGAGTTTATCCTCTATATCAGCGATGTGATTTTCTAGGCATTAATTTACTTCTTTATTGCCTCCAACTTGATGGTATAATCTTATCATTGATATATGAGCTCCCCTGCCTTCCTTCCATCGCTTTTCATCCTTGCTTGTTTTTCTCTCGTGGCATTCCAGTTCATAGAAATGATGCTTTCTATAAGTGGCAGTTTTCTGGAACTTGTTTCTGGTTTGACCATAAGTAGTTTTCATTCTTGTGTTTCTCCTCTGAATTTCTAAGGTGCCATTTGCTCTTCCATTTGCTCTCCCAAGTAGGGTCTTGGTGGTCCCTCTTGAGAGAACTGCAGGGGCAGTGCATAGACAGAGCACTGCCTTCCTTATCAAGAGCCTGGCAGGAGTACAGGCCACTGCAGTGGCTCTTGTGGTGCAGTTTCTAATAGCTTGGGAAAGACGTGTGGTTCTTACCCAGAACCTCACCATGAAAGCTGTACAACTTTGACTGAAGGGAAAAATAAGCACCCAGTACATCACTTCAGTCACCTGCCTCACTTGTCCTGAGATGCATTTACTCTTGCTTTCCAATTTCCACTTCTTTGATGGGATGAACTAGCGGAATAGAAGAGAATTAAAAATCTTCATCAGGTTCTGCTCTGAAAACAGCCTTTCATATTGCCAAACCATTGACCTTGGGGCTTCAGTCCTCTGAAACACTCCACACCATCTCTTTCTCTCTCGCCTAGTCCAAGATACCTCTTCTCTTTTCTGGGAACTGTAGTCTCTGGATAGATGTAGAAACCTGAGGTATTGGAGAGAGTACTGGAAATGATAAAACTTAAGAGCACCTAAGAAGGCGGCCTTCGGTGTTGTGGCATGCCTGCTTGATTTTATAGTAGTACTAGAATCCCCCAAACGGATGACAAATGGAGGTTGCAAGAGATCCTTTCTGATTTCTTTCATGGAGCAGGGATGCCCTGTTTCCCAGAGATGCACTCATGGTTACCAGAATTTTTCTTTCCTTTTATTGCACTGAGTAAATAATTTTCACAAATTCAGTGTATGGTATTTTCTGCATATTGTCTGTTGTGGGCCTTTTCTATAGCTTCAGCAATATTTGGGGGAAAATTAGGGATAGAACTTAGTCAGAGGCTGTGTGCTCATATTTAAATCTGCAACTGCTTATTTCATGATTCAGCCAAAGACCATGGGCTCTTGCCTCACGATGGAAAGGACTTCTATATTTTTCTTTAAATTTCAGCCTTTACATTTTGACATTTGTTAGTTTATCTGTTATTAAAGATATCCATATAATATGCATTGGTGCCTTGGAAGTGCTGACCAACAGACGTGGCCATGGTGTAACAGGTCTATAAAGTGTTCTGGCTTGTCTGGCCCAGGCAGCTTAAGGCCCAGTCTGTGTCCCTCCTTCATTGCTCCCCCTGGGCTCAGGCCTCAGCTCTCCTGGGCCTCAGTATGGTGGGGCAGAGGAGGTAGCCAGGCATCATGCTCCAGCCGTCGGCATGCCGCGTGGCTCCCACCCTACCCAGGGCTCACACACAGGTGTGAAGGTCCCCTTTCTTCCCAAGTTGCTATAGCTATGACCTTGCTTTGGAATATTTTGTTCTGTTCCAGGGCTTAACAAAGTCAGCATTTAGCTAATAGGCACCATATTATTAAAAATATAAAAGACTCCACTGTTCCCCTCTCCTTTATGGAAGGACATGGGTTCCTGAGGTAAATTAAATTGCAGGAGTCAGAATAACTAAAGCTTTACAATGAAAAACCCCTTATGCCACTCATGCATAGGGTGGAGTTGAGGAAAATACAACTGGGCATTTTTTTCTTCACCTTAGTCTTTTATGAAAAAGAAAATTTCTTAAAACTTTTGTTGAAGTATTTGGGCTATGAACTTAGAATTATTTTAAAATGTTCCTCTGTACTCTTTCTCACCTTAGAATATGTCTGGGAGAGATACAACTGCTGGGGTGAGGTCACCGGACAGAAGGAAACAGCCCAGCAGGAGGATATGGAGTTCAGAGACCACAAAGTCTGATAGTGAAGAACAAAAAGCATGAAGGGAGCTCCAAAGAGCTGCGTGGCTCTAAAGGGGTCTTTTGGAGAGAAGCGCATTGTGTGTGTGTGTGTGTGTGTGTACATGTGCATGTTCAATGCAAATGTATGTGAAAAATTTTCATAGACCTTTTAAAATGTATTTGGTACAGGGTCTCACTGCGCAGCTCAGACTGGTAGTGATCTCCTGTTTTCAGCTTGCCCCATGCTGGGATTACAGGAGTGAATAAACATGCCCAGGCTAAGTCTTTATAAACACTTCTGTATTATAAAAGTCGTCCTAACTGGACTGGGGAGATGGCTTAGTGGAATAAGCATTTCCCTGGCAAGCGCAAGGGCCTGAGTTCAACCCCCGGTTCTGCCAAAAAATAAAGTCATCCTCAAGGAAAAAATTCAAATAGTACGTAAGGGAATAAAGTGATCCACGTGCTATATAAGTTAAGGAAATACACACACACATATATCCACACACATACAAATACATATAATCAAATATACATATATTTATCTCCAAGTTACTTCTTAATGAAAGAAATGTTTCAATAATGTATTCAAACTATTAATAATAAACAACTTCCAAAAGCTACTATGAACCCCCCTTGCTCATCTGTGAATACTTTTATAATGAAATCCATTTTCTAACACAATATAATTATGTTAACAGATCAGATAAAAATTTAAAAACAGGACAATAAAAGTCTGACATTGGGGCCAGGGAGATGGCTCAGTAGAATAAGTGCTTGCCTGGCAAGTGTAAGGGCCTGAATTCAATTCCCGGTTCTGCAAAAAAAAAGTCTGACACGTACAGAATAGACGTGTGTGTGTGTGTGTGTGTGTGTGTGTGTGTGTGTGTGTATGATATAAAACTATAATTGTTTTCATATTTAAATGCTCCAAATTGACAGTATACTTCGAGGGCCAGAGAGATAGCTCAGTGGACTAAAGCGCCTAAGCTTAGGCAAGCGTAAGTACCAAGTTCGATCCAAGACACCACATGCCACACCAGTCCCACCCCCAGAGCAGACTGAACTGGCTAGAGTCTAGGCATGAGGACATATGCCTTTAAACCCCGGGCTGGGGAGGCTGAAAGCAGGAGGATCACTACTAGTCCAAGCTGCATAATGAGACCCTGTAACAACCAAATACATAAAATAAGTATACATTGAGCGTCTTTTCCTACCATTTCCTAAAAATAAATAGCGTTATTGTTACTAGCTGCATTGTATTACATTGCAGGAATGCGTGGTATTTTACTTGACCTGGCTTTTGGGCTGCTAAGTGCATCCAATTCATTTTATACCACGATCAAAGCAACAAAGATTATCGTTTAGTGTTTCCTTTGCACATGAGTATGAGTCTTTCTGTAAGATAAGCAACTAGGAGTGAAAAAGACTAACACAAGGGAGCAGCTAGAGTAGAACTTCAGGATCAGACACTAATTTTCCTTCAACAACTCTCAGTGGAAGTGGGAAAGGATGCAAGAACTCCCAGTCCTCTTCCCTTCTTTCCAAGTACTCTCGGCTCAGTGATCAACAGAGTTTTACCAACTGTCTGAGTTGGATGACTGTGGAGCAGGCCCTAGAACAAGGATACACCAAGAGCAAGCAGTGTATTTAGTAGATGATCTCTAGAAATTGCAATGGAGGGTATGTGATCAATTCATTTTATACCGTGGGTGAATGAGGACTCAATGCCTCTGAGAAGCAGTACAATTTGCACTGATGGTTACCCTGGCTGTGGCATGTACAAGCTGGGATGTTGGCTCAGTGTTGGCTACAAACAAATCTTTGCTCAGTAGAGATGAATGGCAAGAGGGCGCGGGGAGGAAATGATATTGTCTGCTTCATCATTTCTCAGGAAGCATCACGGTTCTCAAGTGGAGCTAAAGATTGCCTACTGAGGGGAAGAAGTCAGAAATCTACTGATGTCTGCCTGGATGGGCACATGCCATTTCTAGCTGCCCAGAGCTTAAAACTCCTCCCTAGGGGACACTTCTTTGTTCTGTAGGTCCTTGAGGAAGACTGATCCCCTTGGCCATTATGAAAATTCAAGTAAGGAAATGTTTACACCCTGCTTGCTTGTATGTGATACGAGACAGTGACAGCCAGCCACCACTTAGAGTAGGAGCAGTCAACTTCAGAGCCAGCAGGAGTGTGGGGAGTACACTGGAGGGTTGAACTGGCCAACCCTTCCCATTGTCTCATTCAGCTGTCAAATAACTAAGTATGGTAGCATGTACCTCATCCCTACACTTGGGAGGCTGAGGCAAGAGGATGGCTCTGAGTTCAAGGCCACCTTGCATTATAAAGGAAGGCTCTATCCCTCAAAACCAAGATAAAACAAATCCCCTCAAACAAAACCAGCTGGGATCACAGACACGTGATGGCTATAACTGTGAGGAGTGATTTGGAGGAACTGGCCATGGCTAATTACCAGCTAGTTATACATGTGATTTACTTATCAAATAAAATATCAGAGAGTTCACATTGTTTGCAACAAAAGTAGCCTCATGATTATTCTTGAGTATTTCTCCTCACCATCTTTTCATAGAAATGCCCATACATTTACATGAAGAAGTATCACATTTCACTAGAATACCAGACATCAGACTATCAGGCAATGATTTAGGCAGGAGGATGAACTACAAGTAGTCGAACTATGAGTAATATGTTCTTTTTCATTCCTGAAAACATAAAGTAATAATACTGTAGGACAAGTGTTACGCATCTTAGATACCAGGTGATCTATTTTTGTCTGCTGGAAGCTCCTGTAGAAGGACCCCACCGCCACCACTTGCGGGGACTGTTTTCTGTGCTCTTCTCCCCAGAGTCTAGTGGAGCGCCTGAGGCTGCCATCCTCCCCAGAGAGCGGAGACACTGCTGCATGCATCTTCATGCCAGCCACGGATACATCGGACAGTTCCTGGAACAGGGCAGCAGGAGGTCCGCCTGCAGACACAGGGCGTCTTTTACTGGGCTTGCCAAGGAGGCACTCCAGAGATTAATGGCCTTTGCACTGGCTTCAGCACAATGATTTTAAAGAGAATCAGGAAGCGGAGCTTCCAGGAAAGAGCCGAAGTCTAAAGAGCAGCAGGATGGCACAGAATGGGAGCAGGCTGTCTGCGCCTGCAGTCCCTGGCCACCACTGGCCATGCTCGCTGGCCTCCTGGATGCAGTGTTAAGTAAGATGAGCTGAGGATCTTTAGGCACAATTAAATTCATTCACTAGCATGAGAATGGCATCCACCGGATTCCAAACACACAGGAGAAACAATGAACTGCAACACTGGACAGGCTTGAAGATAAAGAGGCAAGATGTGCTTCTAGTACTGGGACCATAGTTTCCAAGACCATTTCACAATCATGTTTGTGTTCCAACTCTGGGACAGTGACTGGAGTAAGCAAGACCTGTGTTTGAGTCAGGCCCTGCAATTACTACCTGTGTGACTCAAAGCAAGTTACTTTACATCTTTGAGCTTCAGGGGATTATTGTTTAATTTTTAATGCTATGAAAATGAAGAATATTGTCAAAATGCACCAGATGGGGCTAATCTGAATGGACATTCATTAAACCTCATAATTAATGGAAAATGCAGTGCAGTGGTTGGCCCTTACTGAGCACCCAATTTGTTACTTTAAGCTATTGCTGTCTATCCATGCCAGTCAGTCACGTACAGTGGTGTTTGGGACACAGCAAACACCAACCAACTGCTACTGCTCCTTCAGGACCAGCTAAAGTGATGGTGCAATGTTTGACAACCCTAGCAATGATCAGAGGAAGCCTGGACAATAACTTTCTTCTGGTGGTTGGATTAGAAGGAAGTGATTTGGAGGAGACTGCAGTAGACAGAGCAAAGAGGCCAGGCAAGGATGGCAGTAATGGTGAGGAGTGATTTAGGGGGCAGTGGGCTTGGCTAGTTACCAGCCAGTTATATGTATGATTAACCACCAGTTCAGGGCCAAGTAGCTGACCACTGGGTCCCCTTAGGCTGGGTCTTGCAGCAGATGTGAACCTGGGGGCCCTATGCTCAATCAGTTAAGAGTTAGCTCTGAATACTCATGTACAAAGCTAGCCCACCCACCACCATGTCCTTTTCTGGGACCTTTATGGGGCATTTTCTGCTCAGGAACCATCAGCACCCTCCAAGCAGGACTGCTTGGACCTTCCATATCACTTGTGTTCTCCCACAGTCTCACGGGCAGGCCTCTCTCCAGACCTTTCCTGTGAGCCAGCACCGCACAGTTCCTCAGCTTCCTCCATACCTCTTTGTCCCTGTCCCACCCACAGCGCCCCTCTGCCATACAGCTGGTGCCTTCACTCCCTGTCTGTCATCCCCCACCCTCAGGGGCCTGAGCGTTCCCCCATTTCCCTCTTTGCACAGACCCTCCTTGCTCAAAGGCCAGGGCTGAGCCTGCCTCCCCACCCCCAGCCAACTCCCTCTCAGGAAGTGGCTCGGTCTATTTTGAGCAGAGGAACATGTGTCGCACCTCCCTGTGTCAGAATACCTCCTTTCTTGCCAAGAAACCACACTCCAACTGTGCTTAGACAATGACCTTTCAATCTCCTTTCTGCAAAGGCCTTCAACACTATTTGCGTGGCCCAGATCTGCTGAGTCTTTAAAAAGTAAATCTTATTTTCTTTTCTTCTCAACTACCAGCTATATATAGCTCCACGCACAATAGCTAGCCTTGGACAGCGGAACACTTGGACAGGCTTGGCCCATGGGCGCCACACCCACCCACGTGCAGCCAGGGGCCTGCAATAAGGAGCCCAGCCAGAGGGAGAGGGGCAGCCACCCCAGGCCCCACAGGTCCTGACTGTCATTTCCTTGCTGTGTAACTTTGAGATCTCTGAACCTCAGTTTTCCATGCTATCAAAATTTAAAATTCTTGGGGGCATTCAAAGAACTAACATATAGACTTGTCAAGAGTCAGACCCAAGGCTGGAGTCATGGTGGTTGCTGAACATAAACATGTTATTAATTGTAGTATCCAGTAGGTTTTTCAAAACTTGGGTGTTTGGGCAACTGAGAAAGATACCTTATTTTCTTATCCAGCATGCATACACTTAGTGCTCTGCCCTCTTCTTAATGTTTCACTTTTTTCTCCCCCTGTACGTCTTCCTAAGCTTTGACAATCCAGGGCTAGAGTCTCTAGAGAGGCTCATTTACTGTCTAGACTTACTGAGATACAATTGACCCACCATAAAGTACACACACATCAGGTGTTGATTTGTTTGTTTTGAGACAGGATCTCACTACTATGTAGTCAGGGCTGGCCTCAAACTCATAGCAGTCCTCCTGCCTCAGTCTCCTGAGTGCTGGGATTACAGACATGTGCCACCACGCCCTGCACGTGAGAGCTGCTGACATTTGTCTATACCCATGAAATCACCACACAATGAAGATAATGAACATACGGCCTGTTTCTGAAAGACATCCCCCCACCACTTTGTCATTCCTTTCCACTCCGCATGCACAGTCCACAGGCATGTCCACAGTCCATGGTTCATTCTGTTCTATTTTCTATCAAAGTAGATTAATTTGTACTTTTTAGTGTTCTTAGAAATGCAATCATATAGTAAGTACTGTTTTCACTTAGTTTCTTTATGTCAACATAATTATTTTGATTAATTCATACATGTTACGGTTTGTGTCTGGGTGTCCCCCCCACCCGAAAGCCTCATGCAGTCGATGGGGTGGCTTTCTAGAGTTTGTGATTAATTTGTGATCCAATGCTGAGATTATGGGGATAAGTGTTGCTGGGATTATGGGTGGGAGTGCTACATCTGCCCCTGGGGAATATAACGAGAAGACAGTGCAAGAGATGGGAAGAGGTTTACTGATGCTGCCGTTCCTCCCTTTTTGCTCTAGGTGTCCCCCACTCCCTGCTTCCCACCCCCGTACTCCCCACCCTTCCACCCCGCAGGCCCCCTACTCCCGTTGCCATGGACTGCTGCCCTCTGCCATGTGCTGCTCTGCCTTTGAGTAAGCCAAGAATGGACTGAAACCCCCACAATAGTGAGCTAAATAAACCTTTCCTTCCTTAAGTTTGGGTGTTGGGTATTTGATCCCAGCAATGAGGGAAAAAATGTATCCATCTGAGACTTGATTACTGTACCCTTAACACTGGGTGATGCTAGCACTCCAGTTTTACTCATTTTTTTATGTTATCTGGCTAATTTAATTTAGTCCTTTAATTTGTTTGTGATTTATAGAATTAACTTGTCAAATTTTACACAAAGAGAAAACTAGCTGAGATTTTGTTTAGAAGTATATTGAATCTGTAATAGAGCTGCTTCTCTAGTCATAGTTTTTATTTACTTTTAGGAATGGATGCTGGATTTTTCAAGTACCTTCTATAGCTAATATAAGATGATGGAGGGTTTTATTTGTTAACAAAATCAATACATTATCAGTATGCATAAGATATTATTTTGAATGAATAGATTAAATGATATATGTGTTAAATGACTTTCAAATGTTTGTTCAACCTTCTGTTTCTAGAATAAACCTGCATGGCAGCAATGTACAGAATAGTCCTTTTCATAGATTGTCAGATTCCATTTACTAAAATTTTATTAAGAATTTTTGCATTTAGGGCTGGGGAGATAGCTTAGTGGAATAAGTGCTTGCCTGGCAAGCACAAGGTCCTGATTTGATCCCTGGTACCACCAAAATAATAAAGTTCTTTGGGCTGGCCAAATAGCCCAATGGATTAAAGCACTTGCTAGCAGGCTCAGGTGTCAGGGGTTCAATCCCCATGCCTGCCATCTGGCCCCACCCCCCAGAGCATGCTGAGACAGGCAATTGAGACTGGGCATGGTGGCACGTGCCTATAATCCCAGCACTTGAGAGGCTACAAATCGGCAGATCACTGCAAATCTGATCTAGTAGTGAGACCTTGAACACCCTGTA
This sequence comes from Ctenomys sociabilis, assembly GCA_004027165.1. NCBI lineage: Eukaryota > Metazoa > Chordata > Mammalia > Rodentia > Ctenomyidae > Ctenomys > Ctenomys sociabilis. The sequence continues at coordinate 33,912 of PVKA01009733.1, read as the reverse complement.
GATACAGGAAAATAAATAAATAAATAAATAAATAAATAAATAAATAAATAAATAAATAAGACTTTTTGCATTTATGTTCATGAGAAATATTGCTCTGTTTTCTGTAATGAGTTTGTCAAATTGTGGAATCTGACTACAGTTAGTGTCATAAAATGGGCTTGCTTTCCTCTTATGTGACTGGATGTTAGGAAGAGGCTCAATAAAGACATCCACATAGAGCTTGGGAGCAGGCTCAGGGCTGCTTGGGGGCTGATTTGAAGGTTCCACTTTCCCTGTGTATGTTTTCCCCCAGTTTCCTAACGGTTCCTTACCACACCGTAGAAAGCACTGTAGGTGGAGCTCTTCCAAGCACTAGGGAGGCCTGAGGCAGCCAGCTTTTTCACCTGAGCCTAGGGTATGCCACCTCCATGAAGCCTGCAGAAATCTTCCTGGCTCCCATCTGGATTCCTCACCCACTATGAATCTTGTTACTTCTCCCTCTTACAGCCCTTCTTTATGAATCATCTTAACAAAACACTCTGTAGTGTGTCATTAATTCTTTTTTTATTTTTCTTCTCCCTCCTCAACAGCATGGGAGAAGGGTAACTGGAAATAGAACTCAGGACCTTATGCTGGCCAGGCTGACACTGTGCTACTGAGCTATATCCCCAGCTCCCTAATAGCACTCACATATGCTCAGGCTTCCTTCTGGAATACCCATCAGCAAACAGAGCCCTTCTCAGTCCTGAAGTCTCTTACAACCCTTTGTCCCTCTGTCCTTACAGCTTGACTGACAGAAACAGCTGAACACCCTCATTCTGCTCCCTAGTCCCATTTACCCCAAAACAAGCTCTCACCACCACCTCCACTCTGGCTAACATCATCAAGGAGCTCCTTGTGGCCACAGACCCTTGGGAACTCTGCCCTGCTCAACCGTTCACAGCCTCCAGTATGGCTGGTATAGTTGGTCTCCATCTTGGTTTCATTTCTGTGGTCTTCTTTAACATCCTGGATTTCTTCTGGCCTCTGGCTTTTGCTTCTTCCACAGACTACTTTCTATTGGTATTTTCTAAGGTCTCTTCTCCTCACTCCACAATTGATCACCTGACTCCAGGTAAGTTTCCCCAATCCCATTGGCAGGGTACTACTCCTCCCAGAGAGTTATTTTTCACACTGTGATCACTCTGAAAGGTGATTTGAGCTGTGGACCACCTAGTCTTCTGTGGCAAGCTGCTTGTACATAGACAAAACTGTCACTTGACCTCCCCCAGAGTAATGGTGTGTTTCCCTGCTGGTTATGTGGCTTCTGATGGCTGCAATCACCCTTTAATCAATGTTGGAGGGGCTGGCACACAGCACATGATCTTTAAATGTGTGCTGAAGGGACAAGCCCACTACTGGGTTGCAGCCAGCATGGACATCCCACTGAGAAGGGTAATGCTGTAAGTGCAGGGCTATAGTAGTGGAAGAGACTCCTTGGTCACTCCCCTTTTTTTGAGCCTTATGCTAGCTGAGTGCCCTCCTTTGTTTATCCAGCAAATAATAAGATCTATGTTGCAGGGAGTGGTGAAGATGTGAGGGTAACCTGAGCAAAGGTACAGAAAGCCTTCCCTCCCTTCCCATCCCCCAGGGAACTTAGGATAAGGCTTCTGGCTAAAGTTTATTCCAGGGAAAACGTTCCTATTGAGTAACAAAAAGCATATAGCAGGGAGAGAGATAAAAATCCCAACAGGTACTTCCTGCCTCAACCATTGATAGACCTCAGCTTCAGTTCTTCCTCAGCTTGCTAATATCAAGTGCTTATGATGCATCCATTTAGTTGAAAGTGAGTGCTTTTTATTGCTGGTGCAACAATGGCAGGCACTGGGGAGAGGCAAGTCATTTGTAAGACAAATATAGCGTCTGTCTTCCTGACACCCTCACTCTACTGCACTTGGCAGTGTCTGGGCATATCTGTTAACTGAGGAAATACACGGGCTATGTGACAGAATGAGGAAAGTGTTGGAGAGGACAGAGGAGCAACTTTAGACAGTGTTCCAGCAAGGGCTCTCCAAGGAGGTGGCTTGCTACCTGAGTGTTAAAGAATGAGATGGGGCCAGGTATGGTGGTGCATCCCCACAATCCTTGCTATTCGGGCTGAGACAGGGAGGGTCTGAAGTTCAAAGTCAGCCTGGGCAACTTTGTGAAACTTTATTTTAAAATAAAGAGAAATTTAAAAAGACCTGAGGTTTAGCTCTGCAGTAGAGGGCTATGATCTTATTTAGGATTTACAAAGGTGGGGGTGGGGGGGCTCCTTACTGTCCGGAGACTTTTGCCCACCAGGGGGAGCACGTGGGATGCACTGAGGGCCTGCATTTCTGTTAAGTCCATTCTCTTTTCTAAAGCCAGGCTCTCCTCTCCAAAGCCAAAATTAAATCAGGTGGATAAACCAGTGGACTGGACCTGGAGATGGCAATTCTTTCTTTAATTATTTACAAAGCCAACTATGTGTCTGGCCCAAACAAGATGCCTTATTCCAGCACTTTATTCTGGCCCCATATGGGGGTGACAAGTTGGCAGTTAGATATTTTTACATCTATTCTACTCAGCTCTGGCAAGTCTATTTCTAGGAATGTATCCCTGAAGAAACACCTGTCTGTGTTCATGAAGTGACCTGTGAAAAGGTGTACTTTGAAGCACTGGTGTAGACTAGGAAAAAGAAAGGCAGAGATGACTTCTAGTCCCATCCTACAGGGGATGACGAGCAACTCATGGTTCCCAGCCTCTCCAGGCTTTGTCAACGCTGAGAGACCTGCAGACAACACTGAGGGAAGACCTCCCAGTACGTGCCAGGAGATTCCCACATAGAGGGGTGTGTACAGTGCTGGGCAAGGATGTATGTGTACTTCTTGCATATCAAGCAAAATGCATCCATACTCAAAATGAAGATGTATAGTTTTGATTACTTTTATACTGCAAAAAGAGGGCTAGATGGAAGTAACACAAATAAAAACTTCTGAGGATTAGAAGGTAGACAGGTGGAGGATGAATATTACTGCCTGTAACCACTGCTTATAACCAGTTTATCTATTTATTTTTCTATACATATGTGGTTTTAACACAAAATGAACATAAGATAAAAACAAAGAGCTCAAAGCTACACTGCTGGACATGGGGGAGCTGAGCTCTAAGCCCCATAGTTGGGCAGGATCCCAGGGTAATGCTGTCCCATTTTCCCACTTCCTAGCTCACTGAGTAAATGGCTGTCAAGTGTCTACTGTGGATCCAACCCTGTGATCCCTACATACACAGCGACCCTTCAAACCATTTTAAAGTAAACAGGCTGACAAGCAAGCTAACAGTCCAGGGACTCTTTCTCTTCCTCAGAATTCCAACTTTGGTTCTCTGTAGCACTTCTGATTCCTAACGTTTCAGTCACTTAAACCCATTGGTTCTCAGTTTCTTTGTAGAACGGAGCCAAGATTACTGGGCTCAGAGTTGTCCTGGCCACTAAAAAAGGTAAGTTCTGATATCAGTTTGGCACTGGGACCATATATTTGGTGGTTCGGGGGGGGGGCAGAACTGGTTATTGAACTCACGCCCTTGCACTTGCCAGGCAAGCGCTTATTCCACTGAACCATCTTTCCGGCCCCTATTGATTATCTTTGAAGCCCTTCCGCCTCTGTTAACAGTTGTATGGGAAAAGTCTCCAGAAAGCCTCTGAATCCTCTGAAGGAGAAGAAATGCAAGCAAGGAAGTGAGGCGGGTAGGAGGAAAGCATCGCCCTACTTGAGACAGGACAGCGTCCTTCTTGCCCTCAGAGCCTCAGGCTCTGAGGTCCCCAGAGTTTTCTCTCGGGCCGTGGTATCTTGTTCATCATTCAATGGTTCGTTTAATTGTCCATCCACTGTCCTTGGGACACAGCCCAGAACCTGGCACAGAGAAGAAACGACTGGGACCCTCTTTGAGTGTGCAGGCTGTGTCTGGCGATATTAGCGGGCCTTTCGCTGTTTCGTCTGCCCGAGTTACCTGTAAAGCTTTTGGAAAGAGGGGATCCCACAGTGGCCTGGCGGCGAGACCTGGACTCGCCGTGACCACTCCCCTGCGCTTCCACAATGGGCGCCCGAGCTTTCGGGGATGAGCTCGCTGTTAGCATGGCGTGCGCGGGCGGGAAGGACCGGCTGGCTGACGCTGGCCTCTTGGGGCGGGGAACCCGGCTGCCCGGCCCCCGTCACGTCACTCCTCCAGGGTTTAGGAGTTTCAGCAGCCTCTTTCCCCCCGGGTCGGCTTTAGCTCAAGCGGTTACATCCTCGCGCTGGACTTTTCATCCGTCTACACCCTGCGCTGGGGTTCGAGACCCGCGGGTGCTTTCTGACCCTTTTGCACAACTTTCGCGTCCCCCGGCTTCCACAGGCACTCGTTCTGGGGGCTTAGGTTGCGCTCCTTGTCCTTTTTAAAATTGTCTAAAACTAATTCGGCTGGCTTTGGTGGCCTTGTAGGCAGTGTGGAAGGTTCTCTCCGAGTCCTGGAGTTGCCCTGGTGCTGGAAGAGAATAGATTGCCTTGTGTCACGAGTTCAGGTCCCTGCGAAACGAGCAGAATGGCGCAGAGCAAGAGCTGCGACTTCTGGCAGTGGCATAGATTTCCGATGTTATATTTCAGCACCACCACCCCACCCCGGCGCGAGCAAAGTGACAACGACCACCTTATTTCATTCTTACAGGTTATTTTCATTTGTTCTTAACAAACTATTATAAGTAGATGTTCTTTCTCGTCCTCCCGCCCCCCAATACTTGTCTCTTAGTATTCTGCACAATCTCCAGGCATTGCGATTTGTCTTTGTTTCCTTTTCTCTAGGATACTCGATGTCCCAGGACCGGGACCTTCTACTCGCTGTATCCGCAGTAGCGTGCACAGTGTGGGCTGCACTGAGGATTTTCTAAGTTAATCGGAATAGGAATCCTGCGCAGAGACGGGCCCGCCCGTGTTTTCTCTTTCATTCCTGTCGGGAGCTGTAACGCTGAGCTTGGCTCTCCCTAGGGCGTTAGAGCCGCGTGGCGGAGGTTCTCTCCGGAAAGGCTGCGCTGGCACGGTGCGACGTCTTCCTTCAGGAAACCCCTGCAACCCCAGGAGCAGAGACCTCGCTGAGGCAGGGGTGGCGTCTCTCGGGCTATCCTGGAGCCTCCCAGTCCTCCGAGCTTGTCCGGGATCCCGGGGCAGCACCCTTTCGCGCCACCCCTCTCTCAGGTCCCTAATAACGCCACCTGGCCTTTGCCCCGCCCGGGAGCTCCACCTGCCTGAGACACACTCCGTCTCAACGCGCCAGCCTCCAGTTCTGGGCAGAGACCCGGGCCTGTGCGCCCCTCACCTCATAGGGGTCGTGGTCTCCCGCCCCGGCCCCGTTGCACCTGGAGGCAAGAGGCGAAGTGCACAGGGCGGCCCTTCGAATTCAGTCCCTTCCCCTGGCCTCTGCAACCTGATCCGGGAGAAGCCTGACTCCATCCCTCCCACCGTCTACGTCCACCAGGAGCACTCCCAGCCCCCCAGCGGGTCTCCACCCGCCGACCCTTCACACAGAAAATGACCTTCACTTCCAATTGTCTGTTAGAAAAACAGTAGGGGAATGCTTAAACTTCCTAGGTTCCTGTTAGGATACAGAGGCTAGCTGTCTAGGAGGGAGCGGAGAGGTGAACTGAGCGCCTTCCAGTCCCTCCGCGTGAACCCCAGGAGGCTGGCTGGAGACACACTCCATCTCAATGCGAGAGCCTTGGCGGGAAACCACGGTAATGAAACCTGCCTGTGTCCCGCAGAAGGCAGCCCGCCTCTTGCTCCAGCACAGCTCTAATCGCTGCCTCTCCGCTGTGGATGCGTGGCTCAGAAAGCTCCCTTCATAACAATGTGCAATGTATTAGTTATTGAAACTACTAATCGGTTTTGATACTGTCTCATTGCTATTTGTTTTTCAATAAACTTAATTTTTAAAAAAGGAAAAGAAGAAGAAGGAAAAAAGAAAGAAAGAAAGAAGAAAGAAAGAAAAAGAAAGAAAGAAAGAAAGAAAGAAAGAAAGAAAGAAAGAAAGAAAGAAAGAAAGAAGAAAGAAAGAAAGAAAGAAAGAAAACAAGAAAGCTCCCTTCCCTTCAGCTTTGGCACTGTGTCAGGACACCGTCACTGCTTTTCTGGGAAGAGGTCATCCCTCAGCGATGGGGGCGGGGACTGTGCCCTGCTGGGCATCTGGCCTCTCCTTGGTGTTCTGATTTTTAAACACTTGCACGGCAGAGCTTCTTTGGCATGAAGCTAGGCGTTAGCGTGCGCCTAGCCATGTGCCCTGCAGGTGCGGAGCTGGAGGGCAGGGCTGTACTCCAGGAAGAGGGGACTGCGTCAGTTCCCGTTGCCACGGCCACAAGTCTTTCTTTTTCTTTTTTGCCCCTTCCACATTCAGCTGTCCCTGAGCATTCCTGTCTTTAAGGCCAGGTAACCCCAGCTCAGAGAGGCATAGAATTTCTGAGCTCCGTTTTTAAAAGGGAAATCATTGGCCTGGTGCGGGGGTGATGTCTGTGATCTCAGCTGTTCAGGAGGCTGAGGCAGAGGGCTCTGAAGTTCAAACTCAGCCCAAAATTTAGCAAGAGCCGGATTGTGTGCGTTTGGGTGGCTCAGTGGTAGAGCAACCCTAGGCTGGACCCCCATTACTGCAAATGTAAATCAATAATCACTTGGAACCCCATCACTTGGTCCTCAAGACTACATCTATAGAAACCAGTGGTGTCTGCTACGGAGCAATGTGTGTTCAGGTAAAGTTGCGGATGACTTTTGACCTCTGAAATTGGTGCCGGGTTAGTGGAATGGCGTCCCCTCAGGGCAGAGAAGGAAGAGGGATCTATGGGACCCCGCCAATCCTGAGAAATGGATTGTAGGGGTTCCAAGCCTGTCTCTGCTCCTGGCTTGTTCTTCTCAGCCTCATTGCACCCTCAGTGACAAATGCTGTGCTGACAGTAGGGACTAATGAAAAGACAGACAGTTAATGCTAAATAAACAGATGCTTAATAAAAGGCAGTTGTGGCAGGAGGGAGACATTCAGAGCTCACAGGCTCCTGACTTTCGTTAGAGCTCCGAAGCCTGTATTAGTTATTGAAACTGTCCTAATAATGGAAGCCATTGTGGGCTCAAGGCTCCTGGAGCCAGAGGGGGGGCTAGCCCACCAGAAACAGCCTGGTGAATTCTTCACATCACAAGTAGCTGTTCCCTTACGATCTTGAACCAAGTGCCTCAATGGAATTTTGCAAGAACACAAAGGAGCACTGCTCTCCACCTTCCTATCAGAGGGCCCCTCAACATGGCTGACTGAGCGACTTGGGCATGTACCAAGCTTTTCTAGTTTATTTATCCGTAAAATTGGGGGATTAATATTATCTACAACACAAAGGTGAGATGTGAAAACACTGATTGCAAAGACACCACTAATAACACAATAAATGATGTTGCCATTCCTCCCTCCACTTCCTAGCACAAGGCTTGGCCTACAGCAGGCATTCTGGACAAATTTATGGAAACAATGAATACATATAATAATCCTCCCACCTCTCGGAGAGGTGCTAACTTTCCTTTCCATCAGCCCTGGGATATCCCACAGCTTTCCAGAAGTGAACGCTTAGGCTCCAGAACTTAGTGCTTTAAATTGAGAGAAAACAAACAACTCTTTTTTTTCTTTAATCTCCTTGGCAGCTATTGTGAGCCCTTAAATAGACATCTGGAGGGAGGTCTGAGCCAGAGCTCATTAAAATCACAAAGTCAAGAGCTTTTCTTCAAGAATGTTGCTTTTTGCATATTTATATAATGATACCAATGTGGCTGCCCCTGACCTTGTCAGGAAACAGAATTCTTGCTGGGCTCCAGATGTGGCTGGCAGGATCCTAGCCTGCTTCCTGCTAGGATGACCAGTCTAAGTCTCCGGAGGAAATGAGGGTTGGTGAGAGTCAGATACTCTCTGCTGGCCGTAGGCTACTGATACAGGGAGAAAAACTGATCTCGGGTGGGTGACCTCCAAATGATACAGGGAACCTCCAAATGACATAGGGAAAAATGATCTCCTGACTTGATATGGATGAGTTCATGTTCTCTAAAACCAAAGAATGAATTTTAGGAAAAAAACGGAGGTTATGAACAGAATATATTTTTTGAGGGAAAGAAAGCTCTTGTCTGAGAAAGGAGGATGGCCTGAGCGGGTAGTTTCTAGGAAGCTGTCTCTTCCAGGGACTTTTATAGTGTAAAACCATGTGGGGCTAAGGTGGAGAAAAATGGGAACTTGCTTAGGTGGACAAGAGGTGGGACAAAACTATGTCAACCAATGGGAATTACAAGCACCATTGCTCAGGTAAAATTGATTAAGTCCAGGACCAAATGGGGAAGCAAGTCACATAGCAAGTGGGCATGAATGTAGAACAGGACTTTATCAGATAGCCATCCAGTAGTAGTTGGGGGTGATGATCTCAGAAGCCAATCTCTAGGGAGGTCAGCATTTATTTGGTCTTTGGTCTTTAGGCCTGGCCCATGGTGAGAGCATCCATCCCTCCCACAGCTGTAAGGTATCTTGTCTTCTGTTTTATCTCCTTCAAGGGCCTAGCCCTGTCTGACTGCCTATAATATTTCTATCTAACTCGGCTGCCTGTAACACTACCATGTAGATGTGCTCCTCTGGTAATGATCTTCAAACTCTCCCCATCTCACCTGGGGAGCGTCCTGAATCTACAGGAAATGTATAATGCAACCAGGCTGAGATGAGGTCCCTGAATTCATTTCTAACAAGTACTGAGCTAATGGTGCCAGTCCCAGGGCTATACTTTAAAATACATTGATTTATGGCAAATCTTCCAAATTGGGAGACACTTACTCCTGGACCAGTAGTATGTGTATCACCTTGAAACTTTCTTGAAATGCCTAACCTGGAACTCTACCTCAGAGCCTTAGCACCCAAATCTTCATTTGCACAAGTTTTCAGAAGTACTTAGCTGGAGTGCGTGTTAACTATGCAAATGACTGGACTCCTCCAGCACAAGTGAGCTAGGATCTAACAGGATAGGGCCTAGATTTTTTTTTTTTTTTTTTTTTTTTTTTTTTTTTTTTTTTTTTTTTTTTTTTTTTTTTTTTTTTTTTTTTTTTTTTTTTTTTTTTTTTTTTTTTTTTTTTTTTTTTTTTTTTTGCAGTACTGGGCATCTAACTCAGGACCTTGTGCATGCCATTCAGGCATTTATGCCACTGAGTTACCTCCCCAGCCCTGTAATAGAGTCTAGAGATCTGCTCATGAGACAAGGTTCGTATATACAGCAACATTGAAGATCTAGTGCTCTGCATATTAAGGGTACCTGGGGAAGAATTTTAAACTACTGAAGGCTGGGTAGCCATAGGACCAATACAATTGTAATCTCTGGAGTTAAGACAGGCCCAAGTATTAGGATTTTTGAAAGCACTTTGGAGGATCCTAACATGCAGCCAGATTGAGATCTACTTCTCTGTGTTCTGTGGTCTCAGATACACTTCCCCATTTGCCACCCAAAGCAGTGGTTAACAGAAACTACATTCAGAATCCTGGCTCCACCACTTACTTGACAATGCTTCCTTGGGTTATTTACTCACTTAACTTCGACTGCTATAACAAAAGCATCATAGTCTGGATGTTTAAAGTACAGAAGATTATTACAGTCCTGGGGTCTGGGAACTCCACAATCAAGGTACCAGCCAACTTCACTCATGATAAAGATGTTTCCCTGACTTGCAGATGGATACCTTTTTGTTCTGTATCTTGGCTTGTTGGAAAAAAGAAGAAGCAAGCTCTCTCTGGTCATCATGAAAGCTCCACCCTTATGGCCTCATTATATCATAAAGGTCCCATCTCCAAATGCCATTGAACTTCGGATTACAATCCTAGCATATTAATTTTAGAGGAAGACAAACATGCAGTACATAGCAGTGACTCAGCTTCTCTGAGCCGTCATTTTCTCTTCTGTAAGTCAGAAACAATAAAGTGATTGGTAAGAATGTGAGTGTAAATTACTTATCACGAGGCTTTATGCAAACCAAGCCTTCAACAAGAGGTTGCTTTGATTATTATAAATGATGCCAGAGAGTCTGATTGGAGGAGCTCCAGTGCCCTTTGTGATCTAATCTGTATCTAGCCAGCCCTGTGGCCACCTTTGGCTGCCATAAGGAAGAAACAGGAAGAATTCAGTGTGTTACAATGCAAAGGTGGACTATTGATTCTAGATGACCCGACCAGCTCTCATAGGCTCAGCTGATGGGGAGCAGAGCTGGTTGGTCCAATGTCATGCCACTGTGCATGAATGTCCTTGGGTCATCAGCTATTGTACTGGGGACAGAGTCCAGAAACAGATATGGAGGGTACATCCAAAGCCTCAGAGGCATTCCTAACCTGTGGTACTCTCTTGTTCTGGGGAAATTTTTTGGGTTTGGAGAATGCTAGGGTAAAGTCCTTTTCTGCATAGTAAGTATAGATGTTCAATGGGTCTTGCTCTGACTCCTAGGCCCAGAGAGCCCCTTGTAGCTGAGGACCTAGGCTTTCCTTGGAGCAAAGAAGCCTCTCTGCAGTGATTAGTGAAGAAAGTGAAGTTAAACTCATAGAATTATTCCCAAATATGCTTTTCCTCATTAAAAAAGACTTTGTTTTCATCATTCATCTCCTTGTGTTAGTTTTCTGCAGATGCCTAACAAGTTATCATAAACTGAGGAGTTTCAAAACAACACCCATTCCATGGCTATGAATCTGTGAAGTCAGAACTTGGGGTGGGTTCCGCCAGGGTTCCCTCCCTGGCTTCTCACCACCCTGTCAGTGGGGCCCTTACTGGAGGCTGCAGAGAAGAATCCATTCGCCAGCTCAGCTGTAACCCTAGAAGCAGCCACCACTCAGTGGCACTCAGGAGGGGCTGGTCCCCCTCCCCCAGCCTGCTTGTGTCCTTTCTCTCCTGGGCCTCTCCTCATTCACCTTTAAGTCTGCCACACTGCAGATTTAAAGCCTTCTCAGGCTTCTTTCTGACTCCCATTTCAGCCATCAGTTGTAGACAAACTACTTTTAAGAGGCCGTGTGATCAAACTGAGCTTCCTGAGTTATCTTCCCGATGCCCTCAAAAGAGTAACATTAGAGGCTGAAAGTCCTTGAAATTGTCTTAAAATTCTGTCTACCATGTGCCTATTTTATATTAGACACTTATTAATAATTACCTGAGCATGATAAGGGAAAATTACAATGTTATACATGCTCAGATTTTACTCAGAAATGAAATATGGAAAGATCTGCTAAAGTAATTTGACAGTGTGTGCTCTGGTAGAATTGTTTTACCTTTTTTTTCTTTTTTTTGCTTTTCTGAATTTTCTAAAACATTTGCAATGAGGAAGTGTTAATTTTGTAAAAAGAGAAAAAAAAATTAGCTTCCAAAGGAAAGAGATCTAATGCTATAAGATGCTAAAAGGTACTAAATTAACACCTCTCTATGTGGTGTGCTGTGGATGTAAGCACAGTTATTTAGATCAAAGGGACAGAAAATGTAGCCCAGGGACAGATGATATGAATAGAAATAAAATATAGCAGCAGATGCAAAAGTAATTGATGAATTTCTGATGGGAAGGTAACAATGAGGAGGTGAAATTAATTCATTAACTTCCTGAACTTCCATCTTAGAGTGAATCAATTTAGATCAAATTTTAGTTTAAAAACTGTAGACACAAGAGGCCGGGAAGATGGCTCAGTAGAATAAGGGCCTTGCTAGTGCAAGGGCCTGAGTTCAATCCTTGGTTCTGCAAAAAAAAAAAAAAAGAAAAAAGAAAAAAAAAAGTAGACACATTAGGAAATAAAACTAAATTCATAGTTTTAGCTTTTTTTTTTTTAACTAAAACAATCCAGTTAGAAAGATGACAAAGGCTTTCACTTTTTAATCACTTACTAGTATAGCTTCTGATCTTCACAATAAGGAATACATTATTGTGTAAATGCCTTCAAGATTCACTCCCTGACAGCCGGCCAAATAGCTCAGCAGATTAAAGCGTCAGCTTTGGCAGCAGATGAAGAGGAGGCCCAGAGTTTGATCCCTGGGCCTGCCAGATGAAGAGGAGGCCCAGAGTTTGATCCCTGGGCCTGCCGCGCCAGCCTCATCACCAGGGTGCGCTGAGATGACCACTGAGACTGGGTATGGTAGCCCAGTGCCTGTAACCCCAGCACTAGGATCACTACGAGTCCGATCTACACCCTGTAGACCTGTCCTAAAATAAAAAAAATAAAAAAAAAATAAAAAAAAATTATAATAATAATTCATGTCCTATTGATTCTCTTAAATATGTATTAGCACTATGGTTATGCTGAGCTCTCAGGGCTTCTCCACCTGCTGTTGGGTTGGTTATTGCTTTTCTCTCCTTTCTTTCTGTCTTGCTGCCATGGGGAACAGTTTGTAACCCCGATACAGGCAAAAAAAAAAAAAAAAAAAAAAAAAAAAAGCAAAAAATTGGGGCTGTGGCTTGACGGTCCCCTGGATCTGTGTGGATGCGGTAACAGCCTCCTGGGCTGGGGGTGTAAGTGACACACCTTGGGGCGGAGGATTGCCGCTCTCCGGAGGCGTGGGTGCTGCAAAATTCAAGCCCATCTCGAGTGTACTTAGACGAGGGCCTTCAGGGCAGCGCCCATCAAAGTTGTGTGAACTGCAAACTTCTCTCCGTTTTCCGGAGGAGAGGGTCCTCCACATCTGTCAGGATTACGACTCTTGATTTAGACTGTGCACAGTGGATCCAAATGCAAGATGCTCCGATGAGAACGGGCCTGGGATTCAGAGTCCCGGTTCTTCCTGCTCTCCAGCAGGTTCTGAGGAGCGCCCCTGCGTGGCAGAGGAACCCAACACTCAGTCTTAATCCGCCAATCTCCTATTCAGAGATTCACTAAACTTCCTCTACTCAAAACTGATAGGAAACAGCGCCCCCAGCAGGCCTCTGTTTCCACCCTCCACTGAGGACCAGGGAAATGGTCCTTCATACACACGGCTTCCTTGAACTTAAAATAGTATGTGTTATTTCCACGAAGTCATAGGAATCCACACGTTCCATTGCTAGACAAGGGAATACTCTTCCTTCTGTTCCCCCCAAAACTCATTTCTGCCCAAAAGAGGACGTTTAATCAGAAGTCGTTCCCTCTCTCTGTGCTAATAGCTAAGAGAATCTGGAAGTAGGAAAAATCTCTCTAAGCATGAAACTTCCTTCTCAGAAGAGTCAGAGGGTGGAGTCGCCTCGCTTAAGAGGAAGGGGCCCTTTCTGCCAAGTGATCGTGAAGCCGTTTCTCTTTTTCTTGCACTCAAGTATTCCCCCATCCAAAAGGATGGCCCAGGTACCTGCGGGGAACCTCCTTTTCCTTTCTTGGGGAGAGGTAGGGGCCTGAGCCCCCTTGTTGAGTGAAGGGCCAGCATGGTCTCTGGGAGCCAAGCTTTGAGTTAATGACTCTTGAATACTTTCTCTGTGCTCCAGGGTGGAGTGCCAGACAGAGCCCCGCCTCTGACCCAGAGCCACTCAGAGTCAGCCGAGGAGACAGAGAGCAGTTTTACAGTGATGCAAAATGTGCATGACATCACTGAACTGTACACTTCACATTCATTTAAGGGATAAACTAGATCTTAACTTTTGTTGTTTGTTTACTTATTGTTTGATACAGGCTCTCTGTACACAGTTCAGACTCATAGTGGTACTCCTATCTCAGGGCCACTGCCCAGTTTTTGAGGCTGTCACAGCATGCCCAGGGTTCCAGGGATCAAACCCAGGTCCTTGTGCTTACCAGGCAGGTGCTTGGACCGCCAAGCTATCTCTCCAGCACGGATAAACTTTATTTTAGCAGAATTTTAAAAATTGTGATCATAGAATCTTCCTCCTCACGCCTTTCCCCACCAGGAAGGCCCCAGTGTCATTTCAAGGTCCTGAGAATAATGTCTAAAAGGCCTAACACAGCTTACGGGGTCCAGCACAGGCAGGTTCCTAGTCAGCTCACCAGGGAATTTTTGCTACTCTTTCCTCTCTCACTGCATACAATTCATTCATTTGTCTTCAGGCTCAGAGTCTTTTGCCCAGCCTCCTCCACCTTCTGGGTCTCAGTGTACATTGCACCTGACCCTGGTGCAGGTGGCAGGAGGGAGCTGAGGGCTGGGCGCAAGGCCCCTGCAGTCACATGGGCTGGGTCTGTGCTTCAGCCTCTTGTCATCCTGGCAGGTCACCACCTCGTGGCAGGTCACCACCTCGAGCTTCCATTTCTCCAGCAGTAGAATGAAAATTCTCACGGTACTTCCCTAGACTGCAACCTCACTGGCAGGAACAACAAAGACAAAACAGGAGTGCACAGCTCACTGGAGAGGGTCTTCTCTGGTGCGGGCCTAGATGGCCTCCTGAGTGGCCAGTGAAGAAGTGCTTTAACCCTGAAGGTGGGGAGAGGGAGAAGCAGCAATCCTGGAAAGCCCTCTGGGCCCCAGTAGTGAAGATCTTTGCAGTTCTGCACCCCAGAAGGAAGAAAAGAAAAAAGAAGAGGAAATAGCCTCGCTCTCTTCATCAGCTCCTTCTTCTTCCTGGACGAGGGCCCTGCAGTCAGGGCTCAGGGAAGGCCTTGGCAACCTGGCCTTACTCAGTTGGGCTGAACTCTGGCCTTGAATTCTGTGGGTGACTTTCCTCATCGTCAGCCACTCCAGGAAACCCTGTGGCTGGACCCTCTGCCCTACAGTTCTTCCTCCAGATGGCAGCACCTGATTAATGCTTAGCCTGGCTCTAGGCGAGGAACTGTGTGTGAGTGTGTGAGTGTGTGTGTGTGTGTGTGTGCATAGGACGGTGGGGGGACAGGCACTGTTTAGGACCAAGGAAGAGGAACTGGACCTGGACCCTGTTTTGCCACAGGGGAAGGCTGTGGTTCTCAGCCTCAGGACTGTCCAGGAGAGCAACGTAGAGCTTCCCTTACTGGGAGGGCAGGGGTCGGGAGGCAAGGGAAATGGAGGGGAAGCAGGGGAAGGGCCTTAAACATGCATTTTAGGATTTCACATTTTTAAGGAATCATATGGTGATTTCCGCTTTAAATTTCAGGGCCTTCAGGGTTATGTTGGTCACCTCTGTGGATGGGATGTGGCTGTGGTAAACTCCAGGCACGCATGCTTGGGTGCTCACAGAGTAAGTGAAGCCTCCAAGGCACCCCAACTCTGCTTGCTACTGGGAATGGGATGGGCAGGGAAGAGCTGTGGGAAAACAGAGGCCTGGGTGCACACCTTGGGCTCAGTCTTACCTCTTGGGGCACCTCTGTCCTGATTCTCCTTAGTCAGCCTTTCTCTCTGGTGAGTGCTTTCATCTCCCCTCAGCTTCTGCTTCATGCTGGCCTTGGATGCTCCTTCCTTTGACCTCCATTGCCCCAGCTTCCTGTGCTGCCTCTCCCAAAACTGCAGCACTGTGCATCAGAGTGCCACACATGTATGCCCCAGATTAGCTGACTAATGAGAGTTCTCCCCACCCCTAGGGGAGCTTCAGGAGAACCAGGGTATGTCTGTTCCCTAGGGCCTGACATGGGGGTGCACACAAGTGGCTGCCAGCAAATACTTGTGGAATGACTGGATGAAAGACCTTACTGGTTTCAGTGATGTTATGTCTGTCCTTCCTTCAACTTGAAGCTATGTAAGGAAAGAACCCTGTCTTTTACATTTGCTTTAATCCAAGCAGCATCCACTGGGTGGCCTTATATTACTGTAGATAACACTGGATCCCTAGGTCCCTGTAGCAGAATGAGTCAGCCTTGGCAAGGAGGACCATAGGTGGCAGAACCATACTGTCCTCCAAGAAAATGAGCCGATTTTGTGATAGACACATGCCAAAGCTCACAGCCACCCAGATTCTAAACACACCAGACAGCATGGTAACATTAAGGACATGTGACATCATAGCCAGCATTCTCTAGGGATCAGAATGCAGATCAGCAAAGAAGATTCAGAGAGAAAGCAGATGGGACAGTCATCTTCCTGGTATAGAAGAGGAGGCCCTGAGAGGTTCAGCGACTACCTGAAGTCCCACAGGTAGGAGCGATGCCTCCACAGCTATGTATGTCTGCCTTTCTGAGTGCTGAGCATGATCTGGACAGGAGAGTTTCAGGCACGGCAGGGATTTCAACACAGGCTGGACTGGAGGGCAAGGCCCCGAAGTCTACACTTGCTCCTTTGTCACATGGTGGTCTCTGGGAGCCAGCAGACTGGGTGGTAACCCCTTTTCCTGAGCTTCTGTCTCCTCTTTTGTGTTATGGGACTGGGCTGGGCTGAGGAGTCAAATGCTCAACACAAAGACACAGCATCATGCTGCTGAGTAAAATGCTTTGCAGTAATAATAATAGGAATAAGGTGTCGGACTTAGGGACCCTGAAGACTCAAAACCTGAGGGGTGTGGAGGCTGAAATGCAAATGAGTTTAGCAAGACATGGTGGCGCACATCTGCAATCTCAGCACTTGGGGGGCTCAGAGAAGAGGATCACTGCAAGGTTGAGGCCAGCCTAAGCTCCATAGTGAGTTCAAGGCTTGCCTAAAATACATAGTGAGACTCTTGTCTTAAAAAAGAAAAGGGAAGGAAGGAAGGAAGGAAGGAAGGAAGGAAGGAAGGAAGGAAGGAAGGAAGGAAGGAAGGAAAAAAAGAAGGAAGGCAGGCAAGCAAGCAAGCAAAAAAGTCCACCAAAAGCTTGGACTCTAACCTCGCCCAACTGCCTGGGGATCTGAGTGCTAGCTGCTGGAGTATCTCCAATACCGCCCGCCACGGCTCCTTGCTGGGCCTCTCTGGATGGAGCTGAGTATGCAGGAGCATGGCAGCCCCTCGGGAGCAGAGCCCAACCCTGACCCCCAGGCAGAACACGATTCATCATACCAGCAATGGCTCTTTGGTTTTATTATTACAAACACACATGACTTTGTCATACTCAGGAAATCTGGGCTCTACGTGCTCTATATTCTCTTTCTTTTCTACCTAGACAGGGTCACATAGAAGGGTCCAAGCCACACATAGATGCAAGACAGTTGACAGCAACGGTTCCATTCATAGCTTATAATGAGGCCATTTCCCCAGCTGTGCAAGAGTTTTATAAAACCATGCCAGGACTTCCAAGAATGCTAGATTGCTTGATTCCTGTTCTGTGAGCTCCACGGTACTGCAGCTTCTTCTTCTTCTTCTTCTTCTTCTTCTTCTTCTTCTTCTTCTTCTTCTTCTTCTTCTTCTTCTTCTTCTTCTTCTTCTTCTTCTTCTTCTTCTTCTTCTTCTTCCTCTTCTTCTTCTTCTAGGAACTCACATAAGGAGGAAATTCCAGGACAGGGATAGCTTCTTTCTGGAAGTGAATGTCAGGTAATGACATCCAGACCCCTGCATGCAGTGGGTTAACAGCTAGATTTATGGAGAACAAACAAATAAAAAGCACATCTCTCTCCCATCCCCCCACCCCCACCCCCCCATCTGAGGCTCAGATCCCATTATGGAGCTGCCCAGATATGCTGAAGTGTGACCATTCATGTTGAGCATATTCAAATAGTCTCTTTGGCAAACAGAGAAACTGCCAGGAAGCTGCTGCGTGCTCTCCTCCTGCGGTCCTCGGTGCTAGTGCTTCATCCTCTCCAATAACCTCAGATAGACAGGGGCTGAAAGAAAAGGGTGAAAGGTGAACAAGATACAGCCTTTTCCATGTCTGAGACACTGCCAGAGCCTTGAAAACGGGGACCAAAAGACCTCCTTTTGTCACATCATCTGCATGTAGCAGATGCTTTTTTGGTCTGTGAATCCTCACCTCTTACTCAATGATTGGTATTCCGGGACTTTCTACATCTATCAGCTTGGAACCACGTCCTCATCATGGGATCCTGCCAAGCTCTCTGTAGTATTCCCATGCTCCCAATGCTAGAACTCACTTCAGCCCGAAAAGGCTGTTACTCTGATTATCCTCACTGTACAGAGGAAGAAGCTGCACTCTCTGTGTTTGACCCCACTTCACCCCAGTGGTCTGGGCCCAAAGGCCAGGCTTGTTTTATGGCACTATGACCTTCTGTATGCAGCAGCAGATGGCAGGCTTTTGTATGTGTGCTGGGGGTGGAGGGTGTAGTTCAAACAGGACTGCAAGGTCTGCAAACTCAGACTGGACTTACCTAGTCTCACGGATCGCTGGGAAGCCTGAAAGAAAACACAAGAAATCAAGTTTTCTTATAAAAATTATACTTTTACCTGTTTGTATAATAGCTTTGCCCACAGCAGCCTTTAGTTAGAGATGTTAGGACAAGGAAGAGAAAGGGAGAAACAGAAGTGATGGAGTCCAGAGAACCCTTCAGGCAGCCTCCACAGCCCTACCTTGGGTGCAAGGCCCTAAAGTTGAGTCTCAGTTGGGTATTCCCCGGGAGATGGCTAAGCTGTGCTTTCCAGAGTTTGAGGGCTGGGGCTACAAGAGCCTTCATATTCAAAAGAGAAGTGAGGGGCTAGGGTTCCGCCTCTGGGTTCCTGAATGCACCCTGCTGCTTCTTTTCTTGAAGTGTAGATTTTTATAAGGTGTCCCACATTCCCATGGGCTCTACCTGGCTTGAAGCAGCAAAAGAGTCTGTCCTGGGCCACCTTCAGAATGGGAAGGAAAGCTTAGCGAGGTTCTAAGAGGGAAGGGAGGATGAGGCTAGCAAAGGAGGCTCCACACACAAGGCTGGCTCAGTAGCCCTGTCCAGGATCCACACTGCCTGGGGGAGCCCAGTAGCACCTAGAATGTATGGTGCCATGGGAAATGGAAGAACATCTAGAGGTCTAGGCATGGAGTTGGGCAAGCTGCTGGAAGACAAGCCCTGCCCCCTTGGCCAGGTGGAATCCAGAGCTGTCCTCACCAACAGTGGATTTCTGGTGACCTGTAGCTCAGAGGCATCTATCTAAATACCTAGGTTTCAGCCAACAAAGGAAATGGGAGCTGAATTCTCTGACTTCTGCTCAGGCTAAGGCTGAGGATATCCCAGTGGGAAAGGGAGAAGTTTCAAGACAGCTCTTGGAAAGGAGTCAAGGAGAACGGTGGCCAGAGAGCCTCTCCACAGGCCCATACACAGGCCCAGGGCTGCCTTAGCCAAGCAAGTAAACCTAGAGGGTGTCTCACCTTAGAAAATGCTGATGCCTGTTTGAAGATTTCAAGAGCAGAGTCTGCCAGCTCATCCCCTCGTTCCTGAGGTCTGTTGGCTAGAAAGGAAAGAGGGCAGCTTGGGGAAGAGGCACAAGCCATTAATTAGTCTAACACTCCCAGAAGCTATAGTGAGGCAATGTTGAGCTTTTGGGTCACATTTCCAAATGAATTTTTCCCCTGTAACTTTTCATAAACTATGGTGGATTCTGATCCATGAGGAGAGAGCTCAGAGAAATGTAAATGCACAAGAGACAAGAGGAAGAACGGAGGCTCAACTGGCTGGGGGTAAAGAGATATTGTGAGAAGGGTGGCTGGGAAACACATGACCAGCATTGCTGTGTGTATGAACAACTTGGCCTTGGTTGGGGGGGGCTGAGACAGTGGGAAATTTAGCAATAAATGTGTCCTTGAATTGCTTAGAGCGGTGCAACTGAAAGCAGTTTCCAATTCCTTTTGCAGTCAGCCACATAGGCACCGTGTGAGTGTCACTACGTCACATTATTCTGATTGGTGTTTAACTCAGTTTTCTACTGAGCACGGATGGCCATGTGCAGAGAAGATCCAGCTGCAGAGCAAGTGGGGCTAAGAGGCATCCACCTCACCTGGGGGCTGCAGGACACTGGAGATGGCATGGACCACACCATTTGTGGCCATGATGTCTGTCTCAGCAACGGGTTCCTTATTGACGTTCACAACACTGTTTTTCTAAGAGAAAAAGCAATAACAACTATAGACACAGCATGGCTATCTTGAAGTTAACTCAGTAAGCATGTCTGTACCAGCTCCTGCATGCACACTGGGGACAGTCCAATGAGCGGAACAGTCCCAGCTCTCTACAGACCTTCAATCCCTGGGATGGATCCAGCACATGCGATTTTAGTAATCACTCTTTTGTGTTTATGCATTTCATCCAAGGAATGTTGATACCTCTGTCCCACTTAACAGAGATCAACAATGAGACTCAAGAAAGACAAAGTGCCTTTTTAGAAGCTACATAGGTAGGACATGGGGCACAGAAGACAGGCCTTCAACATTAGCCAGAAGTTCCTTTTACTTTTCCTAAATCTACCTTAATATTTTTTCATAGGAGGTCCATCCAATGATAAATATATCTTTAGTCTTCCTGAACAGCTCATGGACTCAGGACAAAAGGACCCCAAAACCTAAAACTAGGTGCTGGGAAGCTCTCAGGTGACCTGCAAAAGTCAGTGAAGTCACTTCCATTCCTAGTTCCTGATGTGTTGTCCCATGTTCCGAAAGGAGAATGAAGATCAGGAGAGAGGACCAGGGAGCTTTAGCCAGTCTTGCACTGAAGAGTGATTCCTCACAAGGGAGTCAGAGGCCTCTAATCTGGTAGCCAAGGGGGTTCTCAGAGCTCCTTGCCTTGTTTGCTGCTGGTTATCTGCTTCTTCTCTTTCCAAGCCAGTTACACTCTTAGCAAAGCTCCAAAGTAAACTAGCATTATCAAAGTGCAGAGTAAGGAGGATTCTGAGAGCTGACACTGGAACTGAGAAAGTCTGAGATGGTCTGGTTCATGGGTTTGAGGGGCTGGAGTGGGGAAAAGTTAAGATGCCTAAGTCATCACCTTCTATCTCCCAGATGCCAAGCAGATGCCAAAATCTGAAAGGTCACCCCTATCATCTCAACTGATCTCCCCAAACACTCTCTTCTCTTTTCTCTTTCTTCAGACAAATTGCACTTGGGAATACAGAGTATACCTTAAAGCTTGTGTGTGTCTAATGTACTAAGGCAAGTGGAGCCCTGGAACCCTAGTGGCAGGGCAAGGCCAGGCTTTCACTTGCTAGTGCACTCACCGAGCTAACTTCTATCTTGTCTCCTTGGAGAGACTTCAGTCGCACCAAGGCCCCAATGCCTCCACTAACCAGGATTTCATCACCAATGTGGTATTTCAAAATGTTGGCAAGTTCCTTGGCATTTCCTGCAGGTTTGTGGGAAAAAGGAGGCAGAGTTAATACTCAGATTAGTAACTGGCATGGTCACTGGTATGGTCATAGCCAAACACGAGGAGAAAAGCCAACAAGATGAAGAACTTCTTGACCCGTTAACAAGCATTCACTTAGCACCCATGTGTGCTCATCTTGTCACCCATCACCTGTCTTAGGGTCACAAGGAGCAAGGACGAGACACTAGGAGCACATCCACAACTAGGAACCTGGGCTCTCTGGGATCTGAGCTCCCTGTCTGCTAAGAAGGAGTTAATGCATACTTTTCTGTGGGTATGACTCATGTTTCCATGAGCTAAATATTTGCCTAGAAATCCAGGAGCCTCTCCAGCTCCGGCATCTGGGACATTTCATCATCAGTATGGCTCCTGCCGGTTATAACACAGTAGTGAAATATTTACCCATTCTACCCTCAAAAGCATATTGTTTGAGATGGCTGTTTCCTGAAGAGAGAGTCAGAGCCAACAGCTGTGCTCTGGAGGCTTGTTGGAGCCTAGGAGTTGAGGACAGAGGGTATTCCCTCTCAGCATCCCTCCTCGCATGTCCCAGAATTCCCTTCAGCCAGCATGAGCTTCTCCACTAATTGGGGAAGGCATCTGTTTGCTCATAAAGGTGTCCTGGCCTCTCTCAAAATTAAGTGTGGAAGGCAGTTTCTAAGGTGGCCAGTGGTCTTCCCACCTCTGATATTCCTATTGCCAGCCAGCAGCTAATTTATCAGGGCTGATAGAGAGCTATTTCTAGCACCTTGAAACTGAGCAGAAGTTTTAATGCACCATGTAGAGTTCACTTGGTTATTGATAAACCCACAGGGGATGTAGCCACCTTGTTCCAACTGATTTGCAGCTGGAGCTAGCAAGAGTTCTCCCACAAAAATACTGCCTGTCTGCCTGCCTGCAGGTATAGAACCAGTGGGGACCCCCACCTTTTCAGATTACCTGGACCACCCTCCATTTTCCAGAGCTCCTGGCTAACTTGCCCACAGGCCTGGGGATACTCTGGAAATCTTCCCTGTGTCCCTGCCTGACTCACTGCTGAAAATAAGAAGGAAGCAGGGCAGGCTCAGGACACCCGACAGAGCATTCCACTCTTGCCCAACTCAGAGAGGATGGAAAGTTTATGTTCAGAGTGAACTTTTCCCCTCTTCTTAGGAATAGCCATTAGCCTTGAAGACGCAGACACTCACTTAGCAATAAAGGAAATTAAACAGAACACAAATTTAGCTCAGAGTCTAGGGCAACCTGAGCCTTTTATTGGCCCATGGGAAGAGAGTCATAAACAAGGTGCACCTGGCTGTTTGGCTAAGTGCCTTCCCGGTCTTCCTCTTGCTCACTTCCCTTGCTGTGACTGTGGAAGTGTCTTACAGGCATCAATCAGAGTTAAACACCACAACCTCCACCCTGTCCCTGTCCTCATGCTATTGGCCAAGAATGTGTGGCTATTGCTACTCGTGTTGTCCTCGTAGTACAAGGACTCTTGTCATCTTTTTCTCTAATGAGAAAGTTGAGGCTCAGACAAGGTGCCACAGATCACTGAACTGGGTCAGAACTTGAGTCCATTTTTCCTGGTAATCCAGGAGCCCAAGTTTGTAACTACTAGCTTGCCTCCTGAACAATCGCATTTAAATTCCTCTGGGCCATTACTAATTTGATGGGAAAGCTTTCATCCTGAGTAAGAGTTAATACTGGTAAATGGCTTCATTATTCTTCTTGCAGGTTAGTAGTGAAAAACACTGCCCTGACCTGGCTACTGGTTGTCTACCTTCACTCAAGGTTGGCCACTGTTGGTGGCTGCCTGGTTTGGCGCCCCCTGGAGTTGACCTCAAAGAACTGCATAACCTTGGCCTCACGACTGTAAGAAGCTTTCAGGAGGCCCAGAAGGCCTGACCTGTGGGAGGTATTGTGGTTTATACCTAAAGTGTTTCACAAAGCCTTATGAGTTCATAGGTGGTGCTTTTGGAAGGTGACTGGATTTGAGGGGCTTAGCTGAGTTACTTGTGAGGAGGCAGGATCTGGCCAGAAGAGGTGCGTCACTCCAGTAGGGAAGGGTGTATGTATCTCCATCCCTCCTAGCTTCATCTGTCTTCTGCTTTCTCTCTGCCATGCCAGCAGCCATTTCTGCTCTGCCATTCCCTCTGCTGTGCTGCTCCACTCTAGAACCAACTCACTATGGACTGAAGCACCTATGACTGTGAGCCAAAAGAAACGTCTCCTCTTTTTATGTGCAGGCACTGGCTAAAGGTAACACAGGAGAGGGGAACATAGTGGTCTCTCTTGTCATGGCCCTGACAGTGGCTGCAAATGGCCCTGGCTGCTGTCTATGTCTTTATCCAAGGCTCAACCTCTCCCTGGCTCCTGCCTTCAGCCCTATACCCAAGCCTAGGTGTGGTAAAAGCTTCTCACAAATGATACCTCATTACTATGCTCTGACAATTCCATTAATCTTGCCCTCACTTCAAGTAGTTTCATCATTAAATCCTCAAAACAACCTCTTTGCAAGGTGCTCTCTGTTTCCTGCTGGGGCTCTGATGGATTGTGACTCTAAAGAGGGGAAACATGTACTTAAGTTGGTCTTTACCCAGGAGCTTGTTCAGTTCTTCTGGCGGCAGGGCTTGGAAGGCTTCGTTTGTGGGAGCAAAGACTGTGTAGACTCCTTCCCGATTAAGGGTCTCTGTCAGCCCAGCAGACTGGATGGCAGCTACCAGCATGCTAGGGATATACACACGGGAGATGTCACTCACCTGTCAGAAGGTGAGCAGGGCATATTTTCTTCACATACCTCAACTCAGAGAGCAGTATAGCCCGGACCATGGCAATACACAGGCCTCACCAGTTCTTGCACCCATGCAATCAGAGAGACAATGATTCTAGTTGGCATCTTTTTGCCCAGTGCAAGTGCTATGATCTGTTAAATGAACAGGATCAGAGCCCGGAAGGGGAGGAGAAAGGCAAGAGATATGGCTGACTCAGAGATGGCTGAGCCACTGGGCCTGAAGTATGTGATTCCAGTGACAGCAGACAGGGTGCGGTCTCTGTGCAGGTGTCTTAGATCAGTGAGGCAAACACTCAGTATGACAGCCCTCAGTGGTGAAAAAGCCAGAAATAGACAGCAGAGGAACAAACTAATATGCAGACTTCAGCTAGAAGTTGGTAGATTCTGCACAGAGGGTGACAGACTCATTGCAGCCTCAGAACCATGGGTTCTTGCTCACTGGGGCTTTACAATGAGCGAGTGGTATTTCTTAAGCTTTAGTAACAAAACTGTATCCCTCTTACCATGATATGAGGGTGACATTTCCAGTAATAACACTTCTTCTTCTCCACCTAACATTTCTTTTTCCTTTTTTTTTTAATTTTATATTTTAGAGAAGGGTCTACAGGGTGTTTAGGGTCTCACTACCAAATGGAACTCATAGTGATCCACCTGTTTACAGCCTCCCAAAAGCTGGGATTACAGGCACCTGCCACCATGCCCAGTCTGAATAACAGTCTTAGCATGCCCTAGGGGTGGTGAGGGCATGGCAGGCCTGGTGAATTGAAGCCCCTGCCCCTGCACCTGCTTGAGGTGCTTTAATCCACTGAGCTATTTGGCCAGCCCTTTCACCTGAGATTTCAAGGTGGCCCATATCCTTACCCACCCCAAGCTTAGATGGCACCTCTCAAGTTAGGCAAATCTCAGAGGAAGCAGGGAGCTTGACCAAAAGCTGAGGTCCATCATCCTGCCCAGTATGACCTCTTGTCAGAAGTCCCACTCTTGGAAGAGACTGGTACCTAAAGCGATTGTCCCCCTTTAGGACATCCATGACTGTCCCTGTTGGCGGGGTGAGCATCCGGTCCATGGTGAACAGGGCCCCGTACCGTCCCCTCTTGTCATGGGCAGCAATGCAGCTATTCTCGATGCACAGGCTCTGCACAGAAGAGGATCAGAGAGAAGGGAGCCGTTATTCTCCCAAGTGGAACTCCCTAATTTGTTTGGGGGTCATGTTGATGGGAACAAACACTCACGAAGGTGAGTGAACACAGACAGGTGGGTCGTGGAGATGGGGGACAACATGAAATACATTGTCCAAGAGAGAAAACAATACAAAATACTCTTCCTCAAGGAAAGAATGACTTAGGAACTGCAATAAAATTACACAGAGGCTCCACATGAGCATACCAGTGGCATACGAAGTCCTCTAACACTCAAATGACTAGATGGAAGTCACTGGTTTACTTATTTAATAGATGACAACCATCTTTAACCAAATGGTACTGGTAGGCTGAATGCTGCAGAAGCAGTGTTGTGGTTTTCATTTGCTATCCCAGGGTAGCTGTTGGATTTGACGACAGAAAAGACACAGAGAAAAGTGAACACTTAGGGCGAAGCTGTGTTTGCATTGTATGTACAGAGAGATTTCTCTTTATATAACCTCAGAGGGATTCAAAACCCCCACCCCCCTCCCATGTGTCCATATCTTGGAGTTCCCAGGGGCTTACTGCTTAGCAATCCAGGTCAGACCAGTGTGTGGAATGTTCTGCTAGCTCTCCAGAGAAAGAGATTCTGATCTGCCTGCAGGATCCACTTAACATCATATTAACTTTCCAGAAATTTCTTCCTTATTAGAAACCAGTTCTTATGCAAACTTCTGCTTATTAAGGATTTATTTTTTGCACTAATGTAACTTCTGTTTCTTAGAAGTAAGTCAAAGAAAGGAGCAGGATTTCAGAACCAGAACTTACATTACGATAAACAAAAACTCTGAGTTTTTTGCCACCGAGTGTGTCCAAGGTCTGTCCATGGTACAAATACTTAGAGGCCACCTGATCTTTAACTATGTGGTTTAGAAGCAAATTCTTCGTTTGGGCATCAATAGGAGGGGCTCCATCTGTGAAAGAAGGCGAGTCAGGCCCAGCAAGAAAGCCTCCATGGGGTGAAGAGAACATTGAGACAAATACAGGGTGAAGCCAACCCTCCTTGAGATTAGAAATAGAGATTGAGAAATCAAGCAGGGTTGCCAATATTCCTTAATTTCTGGCATTTGCTTTGGGAAAAAAGTGCTAATTATTGGGGTGTTTGGAGTTTTGCTCAAAGAGAGAAGGGAAGGCAGAGGCACACTTTGGCTCTCCTCCCTGTCTGCCGTGTGGCAGCAGCTCAGCCAACCTTCACACTGATCTGCCTGTGTACTGGCATGGGGCCTGCAAGTAGGGACACCAGGGGATGGTCTACTCTCCTGGCCAACACAGAGCACTGAGTTCTGAAGAAGAAATCCCCAAATTCATTCTGAGCTCTGCCAAATGAAACAACAGTATGCCTAAATTTTCTGCTAGAGTCTCACATGCTTTGCATTGAGCCGGGTGGAAGGTCTAAGGTTCCATGAGTGCTGTAAATCAGGAGAGTGTCAGGGAGGTGATGGGGGCATGGGGCGGCTACTCCAAGAGACAGACAGGGGTGCTTTTCCCATGTTACCTTTGAATACAGAATTCAGGGGGGCCAAGAGGGTCAGCCGCTCATTTCCAGAGAGATACGTGCTGAGGCCAGCTTGTTTGAGAAGGTCAGTGACTGTGGAAACGTCAGACTCTGCTGCCAACTCAAACAGTGTCTTGGCTGCAGGAGGGATAAAGGGGGTCAAAAGTTAACAGTGCTGTTTGCACTTATCATTCATCCACCCCAGATCAGGGATTTTATCGGCAGGAATGTCATCTTGTGAGTCAATAGCCCTCCAAACATGGCAGCGCTTCATGGTTTTGTCATCAGAAAACCTAATCAGTGGGGCAAAAAGATGAGCTGCAGCTTGAGAAGGCAGCAGCTGTCCCAGACCCTGGGACAGCTGGACCAAGGCCTGCCTGATGCTGGGGATGAGGCCACATTGTTGTATGGTGGCTTCTCAAGAGCGCTTAGGTGGTTAGGCCTTAACCACCTAAATAGGAAGAGTCTATTTCTCCCTGTGTGATTCTTTTACTCAGGTGCTTAATAGAAACGAGCCAGAATCTATTCAGTCATTCCCCACCCCAAGAGTAAGTGACCTGGGATGGCTTGTGTGCTATCAGAAAGCACATGCTCTAAGGTCAGCTCTAGCCCTCTGTACCTAACTATAGCAGACAGATCATGTGAAGGGCTTCTGTGACATCTCTTCTTATCTATCATAAATGGTCCCCACTGCCTCCAAGACAATATCTGAATTTTTGTGCTTAAAACTCAACACTCTTTATAATTTGGCTGTAAACGACCAGCTTATGGTAGGTGACAGCTGTGAGCTGAATCCAAGCAGGGAAGTGGCTCGAATGGCCCCTGCAGCTCCACTACTGTCACTAGGAATGGCAGAAGGGACAGCAGGCTGGACAGGTCTGAGGCCCCTGGTGGCCTGGTGTACCTGAATCTGGGATGAGCAGCTCATCAATGAAGTGGATCACACCATTGGTGGCCAAGACGTCCTTGTTAGAGATGACGGCCTTCCCGTTGATGGTTAGCTTGTCCCCACTGCAGCCCACCTCCAGAGTGGTGCCCTCCAGCGTCTCCATGGAGAGCCCTGTGACAATTGCTTCAGCACACATGGCTGACTTCAGGATGTGGTTATTCAGCAGATCTGAGGGCAGAACAGGACCAGGTAAAGGCAGAGCCCATCTCAGCCAGACCTCAGGGCTCTGCTTCCAGCCTGCCTCTGCTGTGAGGGCTCTTCTGTCATAGAAGTACCTCCAGGCAGGCTGGGTACCACTGGGTCAGTGATCTTCTTTCCTCCTGCCACCCTTTAAAACTGGCTGGACTGTGCACTCTGGCTGTTTGAGCTTGAATCCTATGGCCACTGGCCAGCAGTGGGACTCTAGGCAAGCCATTTAGTGTCCTCAAGTGTCACTTTCTGCACCAGGAAGCTGGCAAAGAGACTAGCACTGGAGAGTACAATACTCATGACATTGCCTGGTGACAGGGTAAATGGTCAAAGAATGTTAGCCATCTGCTTATGAGTATTGAACTTCAGGGCCAATTCTCTTATTAGGTAGGGAAAGTGGAAACTGCAGAAATGGAAAGTTGTGACTTATTTGCATTTTTTATTTGTCCTGGTTTCATTCATTTGCCCAGGCTACCAGGATCTATCTCAGAGGCTGGGAATGGTGATCAGGGAGACAAGACTTTTGCTGGTCCATTTGCCTCACCTGTAAATAATAAATTCAATTACTTATTTACTTGTCCAAGTGTCACTTTAGGGTAGGGCAGGAACTAGGGTCCCCAAGAGAGCTTCTAATTCCATCATGGCTCTGAGTGGCATTATGAGCTCTGTATGGAAGATGCTACAAGGACAATTTAGAAGGATGGGTCCCCACCCCGGGCCAAGCAGGTTCCTGGCTGCTGTTCTCCAGGGCTGCGGTGGCCATTCTTGCCACAAAAGAGAGTTTCAATCTGTCACAGAGTGTGAGAACCCAGATTGTGCCATCACCATGGGCAGGAGGAAGTTCTGCAGCCCCACAGAGGCCTTGGGCTGCTGGGCACCAGCTGAGAGAGCTAGTGATGACCTGATTCAGCCAGAGGGGAAGACAGAGAGCAGCAAGACCCTAACAGTAAGGGTGAGGCCTTGGGGAATCTTGCTTCTCAGAGAAGGAAATTGAATCCCTGAAGTGGGGCACCGGCGACCTGCCAGGGGCACTGGGGAGCAAGCAGGGCCAGGCCTGGAGACCAGACTTCACGTGGGACACATCAGCCTGGGGCTGCTTTCTCCTCCTCTCCCAGGCCACTCATAACAACAAGAAAGCATCAGTGGCTAAACCTTTCCCTTCAGGTCCACAGCCCCACAGCAAGAGAGGGTCCTTACTTTCAGTAAACCAGTTACTGATCAGAAATGGAAGTCCATAGAGGCATACATTAGAGGCCATTGTTTGCTCCCACTTTATAATAAGGTGTTATGATAGCTGTGAAGATAAAAACATGATCTGTGCAAAAGCTGTTTGATGTAAACTATAGTTTGCCACCTTATCAGAAGGAATGTGTATTCAAGGCTTGTTCCACAGGGTGATGCGATTTGGAGATTGTGGAACCATTAAGACATAGAGTGTGGCAGGAGGTCACTGGAACATGGCCTCATAAAAGGTTTTAGGACCCTCTCTCTCTCTCTCTCTCTCTCTCTCTCTCTCTCTCTCTCTCTCTCTCTATTGTTCCCTTGACACTAGGTGAGCAGCCCCAGTGCCACAAGGCCAAAAGCAATGGGGCCAGCCAGCCATGGACTGAAACCCCTAATCTGTGAGCCTAGTGATGGTTTCTCTCTCTGAGTTGATCATCTCAAGTGTTTGTTACAGTAATGGGAGGTTGACGAACACATTGGGAACATAGTTCTAAATGGGAAGCAATATGTTGTGATGTACTTAAACTCACCTCCTGTAGGTAGCCTTCTAGACCCCGGAGGTGGTGCAGTCCCCACCCTCCTTCCCAGGGTGCTGACCATCTCTGTTGTCCCATGCACCATTTCAGATCCCAACACCCATCCACTTTGAAACCTGCCACCCTTCTAGACTAAGTTCCTGAAGACATAGAATGGACTGTACTCACTCTGGGGATTCCAGTTCCCAGTATAAAACAGGCACCTCGAGGCACAGAACAGCTCCTATCTGTCTTTTTGCATATCAACTCTGGATTATATTTGGGAGGAATAGAGTGATGGGGTACACAGGGAACTTGGGGGCTACTCTCCTTTCTAGGGGAGTCAAGGCTCATCGGGCAGCTTAGCGCTTATGACTCTTGAGAGTGCTTGGAATTGAAAGGGGCCAGGGGAGGGGAGGGCAGAGCCTCCCCGTTCTCCTTTCTATATTTGCCCCTTCCCTCTCTTCCAGCCACCATCATGCCCCACCTAACTCAGCAATCCACTGTGGGGATGAGGATGGAGCCAGCAGTGTGGAGAATTAAGAGCTCACTATGGCTGGTTTCTACTATAATTCTTACTTGCCCATGGGCCTTCTAGTCAGACATGGGAAGCTTTAAAGAGCCAGCATGATGATTCCATTTCAAGGATGCCACACCCGCCCCCACTACACCTCTTGCACCTCCATCTGACAGCCTTGCTCTGGCCTTTGCCATTCCTATCCTTCCTTGTGTCTGTTGAGCCTCATCTATGGACTTCTGACTCTTCCTCCCTCCTCAGCCCTGCACGGAGGCTTCAGGCATGCAAGCTTGTCCCTTAGCACCAGGGTGAGGCTCTGCCCTAGATACTGCACAGATGTGGCTGGATGGGAGTCACAGCCCTGGATGGTCCCAAGCCACAGCTGTGGTGGCCTTCCTGAGAGTCATCTTGGGGCAGGCAATGTGCCTATCTTTGACAAAAGTAGGTCTTGGGCACAGTCTGGCTGCCCCAAAGAGGCAGCACCAGAAACAGAGTGTCTTTACCTCTCAGGGCCTCTGGGTCACCAAGGATCCGGTTCAGAGTCTCAGCAGGGATCTTCTCAAAGGCTTCATTGGTTGGTGCCAAGAGTGTGAACTGACCTTCACCCTCAAGCAGGGTGTTGAGTCCCGATGCAGCCACAGCA
Organism: Ctenomys sociabilis; assembly: GCA_004027165.1. Taxonomy (NCBI): domain Eukaryota; kingdom Metazoa; phylum Chordata; class Mammalia; order Rodentia; family Ctenomyidae; genus Ctenomys; species Ctenomys sociabilis. Next base: position 3,350 of record PVKA01009733.1, on the reverse strand, counting down.
GCCTGTGGGGAGGAAGGAGGATGAAGGCACGGGTTCTGCCTAGTAAGACACACACACAGCCTCACATGTCCTTCTTTGGAGACTCAAGGCCCAAGACCTAAAGAGGAGCTGACCCAAAGCTCCTCCTTACCATGATCTCCATGTGATCTGTGTGCAGATCAAACCGGCCAACTTTCCAGTACTGCTATGCCCCCTTTCCCACCTGCAGGCCTTTGATGTGGTTTGCTCTGCCCTTCCCTCTTTCTTCAATTCTTTGACTCCTGTTCCTTCTTCAGATCTCAACCAAAACACTGTTTCTCTGAGATGCTTATAGAGCATCTGTCCCTACTCCTAGATCCCAGGCAAAATCTGTCTGGTAGAGATACTTCCTCAGCTTGCCACCATCTAGCAGCCATACTTCCAGTTATTCGAATTTATGTGATTTATGTGATCTCCAGCACAGAACAATAGCTGGGAGACAGCAGGTGCTTAGTAAGCATGTGTTAGAGAGGACCGATGTACCCAGGAGGGAGGGCCAAAGGAGAAGAGGGAAGGATTCTTTGCCCAACATAAAGAGCACGAGATTACCCAAAAGGTCCAAGTTCTATTAATCAAAATGTATGGCACCAACTTTGTAGCAATATCCTTTCTTGAAGAGCCCTGTGGCTTGAGTGACTCAGAGGCAAGGCAGGGAGGAAAGCTTTGGAGCTGGGTTCCCCAGGTTCTCCAAGGCCAGCTGTCACTGCTTGTTGAGACCCATCTGGCTTAAGTGTTTGTGTCTCTGTGTTGGAGATCTCCAGGGAGATCTGGGAGATCTCTACTCCTGCTTGTAATCTTTGTGGTTAGAAAGTTCTCCTCAAGCCAGGGCAAAGCCCTGACAAAGCAGCCAGCATTCACTTCCTCCTAGCGGATGCTGCTTGAAGGAACACCCACTCGGCCCTGCACCGGTAAGGCAGATGCCTGCTAGGCAAGGGGAAAGGAACAGTGTTCTTGTGGTCCCAGAGCAGTGATAAGCCAGCCTGGAGCAGACCCGAGGTGCCTGTGTTCACATGAGGAGCCTCTCTGTTAGATCTAGGGTCTGTGGAAATGGGCATGGCTGGAGCAGGGGCCAGGGTGAGGGCATGTGGTCCAGAAGCATCATGTAACTGGACAGGGCATTTATTCCAGTGCCTCCGTGTGAGAGCCGGCACCAGGAGAGGAGCCCTCATTTCTACGGAACCCACAGCATAAGTCCAGGCAGCTAAGGGCTCAGAGGATGTCTTTCTGCCACCACCACAGAGAACCTTCCAGAGGAGTCAAGCAAAGGAAAGCTTTACAGAAGAAGAAACAAACAGGAATTGTTACATGGGACAGGTCAAGCCCTCTCTCCTACTCCTCTTCCCTCATTCAAATACCCTCTGTTCCTCTGGGGCACCCCTCACCCGAAGTGTCTCGAAGGTGTCCTCAATCTCAATGATCTGCTGAATGTTGTTGGTGATGGTAGAGATGACCTTGTCAATGAGATGGACCACACCATTGGTTGCGTGGTGGTCGGCTTTCAGCAACCGAGCACAGTTGACAGTCACAATCTGCGCAGAGAAGGACCAAGGGTGAGTGGCTAATACAATGAAGATCAAATCTGGGAGCCTCAGGAGTGCTAGACAGTGCCTTCATACCTAGCAGCAGAATGCAGTTCCTTCTGGTGTGGAACAAGTACATGCAAGGAGAAGCAGACCCAAAAGCAGAGGGTACCTATGGCTTCTCATATTGTAGGATAGAGCCCCAGGAAGCAGTCCCATGTATGGACAGATATGGGCTCACCAAGGCACAGCACAATGCTGTGTGATGGGTATGCTCCTACCCCATTGGGATAATGGTGGATCTGGATGTTGGAATTCTGGTACATGGAGGTGAGGGCCATGCCATGCTTCAGCTCCTCGGTCAGGACCCGCCTGTCCACCATGTGGTAGCGAAGGGCATTGAGCAGCTCAATGTTGACATTGCTCACCAGGGAGTCCAGCACTTCCTAGGAAAAAGGACGATGTGATAGTTATGGACCTCACGTTCAAGGGCTGATTCCATGCTCTCCTGGGAAGCATGCTTTCTAAGCTCTAAGTGGACACAGGCTTCCCTTCTGCCAAGCGTCCCTCATTATAAGCAGCAAGGCCTGTCTCAGATGGGATTGACAGGAAGAGGCCCAGTCTCTTCTTTGACAGGTTAAGAGAAAAACTTTCTGAGATAGCAGAAAGTTGCTGTAGCATCCCATTCTTCACACACACCCAGGCTTTATGGGGCGGGGTGGGTCCCTAGAAGAGTCCTCTGGGCAGAGGGGTTTGTCTTACTGCTGGCAAAGAAGCCCAGGCCTCATTGCTAGGGGCAAAGATGGTGAAGCTGCCAGGGCCCTCCATCTCAGGCCTCAGCTTCTCTGTGCGGTCCGTGTACAGCTGAGTGGTGGTGGATCCAACGACTCCCAGGGTCTCGTAGAGATTTGAAAGCGGAAGGGCTGCAGAAACAGAGGACAAGACAGGGACAACCTCTGGGGGCCATGGAACCCAGGCACTCCCCCTCCCTGCTCTGCCAGAGAGGCACTGGGAGAGGCAGGAGGGAAGGCAGTGGGCAGGAAGCCCAAGATCCATGGCTGGGGAGCTCAAAGCTTGCTACATGTTTCTTATTGTGACCCAGTGAGTCAAACGTGTCTGTGCAAACACAGCTAATTGGTCATTTCTAATTATTTTAAACACAGCAGAGCAAAGCTTTTGTTCCCAGACATTTATATAATAAGGGCAGGAATATACATCCAGAAATAGCTATCCTAATTTTAAACTAGTGTTACAGATCATTTAGTTATTACAGATTACTTACTTATTAAAACTAGCTCCCTAATGACATCTACTAGACTGAAACAAGTGTAAATCTTTGAAGTACTTTATGCATTTGCAGATAATGAACTGTTATTTCTACAAAGCAGCGTAGAGAAGATCCTTCCAGGGAGCATACCCAATGTTCTTTATAAGACTTCTGAAACCAGGGTCCAAAGGCTGAGCTCCATTGTAAAGTCGAGCTCCTTTTCCTTTTTCATTCATCCCACTTGCCCTTCCATGAGGGTTACTAATGCCACAACCTCAGCCTCCTTGTGGCTTCAGGATCCACCAACTGCCCGTCCCTCAAGTTTCAATCTCATCTTCTTAATTAAAAAAAAAAATAGCTTCTATTTCAAAGTTAAAACAAAACACAAACCCTGTTGCATATATGACAGTAAAGAGAAGGTTTGCTGGGTTGGAGAAATGGCTGAGCTGCATAAGCGTCTGCCTGTGCCTGGCAAGCACAAGGTCTTGAGGTCAATCCCTGGCACAGAAAGAAAGAAAGAGAGAGGGAGGGAGGGAGAGAGAGAG